>WOXC01008817.1:0-87500 GCA_011680675.1 Gymnobelideus leadbeateri
GTGGTTTTTCCCATGAGATAATTCACATTGCCTTCTAATTTTTCGTTTGTTTGGATCTACTTAACAACATCTTGATTTCTCATAAAGTCACTAGCTTCCATTTGCTCCAGTCTAACTCTGAAGGAATGAATCTCCTCAGTGAACTTTTGAGATTCTTTTTCCATCTGGCAAATCTGACTTTTTAAGGCATTCTTCTCCTCATTGCCCTTTTGGGCCTCCTTTACCATTTGAGCTAGTCTATTTTTTAAGGTGTTGTTTTCCTCAGTCAGGCTGTTGATCCTCATTTCATACTTTTCCTGCATCCTTCTCATTTCTCTTTCTAATTTTCCTCCACTTCTCTTATTTGATTTTTAAACAATGCTGTTAACTTCTGTTTACGTCATTCATTTCCACTTGAATTTTGAGTTACAATCATTTTCCCCCATTATTCCCCTACCCAACCTCCCAGAGTAATGATCCCACGGATATCGCTTCCTCCAATCTGCTCTCTCCCATACCTTCTCCCATACCCCCATCGACTTTTCCATTAGAGGAAGATGAATCTTTGTGTCCCAATGCCTGCACATCTTATCTCCCAATTATAGGCAAAAGAGTATTAATAATAGTATTTATATATATATTTGAAACATTTAATGTTACGACCTTGAATTTCAGATCCATTTCCTTCCTCCCTTGTCACCCATTCCTTCTTGGGATATAAGTAATTCAGTATATGTTTTACATGTCTAGCTATGCAAAACATTATCATAGTAGATATATTGTGCAAGGCTGCTTATAATTCCCTCCCACTCATCCCACCCCCACCCTACATGATCCTGTCCCTCTTCTATAGTGGGTACTTCCAACCTCCCCTCACCCCAAGGATGCCCTCCCATCCATCATCTCTCCTCTCATCCCCCTTCCCCCTGTCCTGCTGCAGGTTGAGATATCCCATTTAGTATGTATGTCATTTTCTACCTGAACCAAATTCAATGTGAATGTGGTTTTGCCTTTTTAGCCTTCCTTATTCTCCCCTTCCTTTGCACCCACTTCCCCTACATGAGATAGTTTACCCCACCATGTCTCTCCCCATCTCCTCTTGCCACTTTCCTCTCTCACCTCATAATTTCATCCCTTGAGTACTCTCCCTTCCCAACAAAATCAACCTATGCCCTCTATCCATATATAACTGTAACCATATACACACACATTCACATATATATTCGTATGACCACACCCCCTTCTTCCATTATTTTCATAGTGGGAAAAATATCATCAGTCACAGATATTGCTTTTCCATATAGGAATGTAAATAGTTCAACTTTGATAAGTTCCTTTTGATTTCTTTTCCCTAATTACCTTCTCAGGCATCTCTTACTTCTTGCGTCTGGATGTCAAATTTTCTATTCAACTCTGGTTTTTCCCTCAAGAATGCTTGAAAGTCCTCTATTCCACTGAATGACCATATTTTCCCCTGAAACAAAATACTCAGTTTTGCTGGGTAGGTGACCCTTGGGTCCATTCCCAGCTCTTTTGCCCTCTGGAATATCATATTCCATGCCCTTTGATCCCTCAGTGTAGAAGCTGCCAGTCCTGGGCTATTCTGATTGTGTTTCCACAATATTGAAATTGTTTCTTCCTGGCTGCTTGGAGTATTTTCTCCTTGATCTGGGGATTCTGGAACCTGGCTATAATATTCCTGGGAGTTTTCTTTTGGGATCTTTTTCAGGAGGTGATCTGTGGATTCTTTCAACCTCTATTTTGCCCTCTGGATCTAAAACATCAGGGAAGTTTTCCTTGAGAATTTCTTGAAGGGTGATTTCTAGGTTCTTTCCTTGATCATGGCTTTCAGGTAGTCCAATAATTTTTAAATTTTCTCTCCTGGATCTATTTTCCAGGTCAGTGGTTTTTCCATGAGATATTTCACATTGCCTTCTAATCTTTCATTTGTTTGGATCTGCTTAACAGCATCTTGATTTCTCATAAACTCATTAGCTTCCATTTGCTCCAGTCTAACTCTGAAGGAATGAATCTCCTCAGTGAACTTTTGAGATTCTTTTGCCATCTGGCAAATTCGACTTTTTAAGGCATTCTTCTCCTCATTGCCCTTTTGGGCCTCCTTTGCCATTTGAGTTAGTCTATTTTTTAAGGTGTTGTTTTCCTCAGTCAGGCTGTTGACCCTCATTTCATACTTTTCCTGCATCCTTCTCATTTCTCTTTCCAATTTTTCCTCCACTTCTCTTATTTGATTTTTTAAAGTCCTTCTTAAGGTCCTCTATGGCCTGCAACCCACTCATGTTTTCCCCTGGGGCTTTTGGAGCAGGACTTTTGACCTCACAGTCCTTTTCCCGCTCTATGCCCCCAAAATAGGAGTCTAGGGTTGCATTTTTCTGTTTCCTTTGCCTTGGCATGTTGCCACTTAATTGCTTGACTTTTGGGCTTGTTGCCACACTATGGCTTTAAGGCCAGCTAGAGGAATTTTCGTCCCGAACTGTGGGGGGCAACTTCCGTTTCTGGCAAGCTGTAAACCCACCCACAACTTCCACCCTAGATCACAATCCAGATCCAGGGAGGTTAAAGCAATAGCGATTACCCCCCAAGACTGATCGCTGGATCTCCCCACGATTTGTAGGCTGGGAGCCGGAAATGCCTCTGAAAACTACAAAATGGCGTGTCTCCTCAGCGGCTTCTAGCCCCCAGGGGAGGGAGCTGGCGCATTCCCCAAATACAGGTCCCAAAGTCCATAGGACACTAACCTCTTACTTTGTCCTAGGCAAGTCTATGTTGATAATTCTGGAGTCTCCACAGTTCCTGGTGTTCTGGGGTTCCTCCAGCCGGCTGCTGGCCCTGCCGCCCTGGGGCTAAAACCTCGGCTCACGTGGACCTGGGCTGGCTCGGCTCCTGCGCTCTGCGCTCTGTGAGCAGCTGGCTCCCAGACCACTGCGCTGGTCCTTCCTGCAGGGTGCTGGGCTGTCCTCAGCGGGAGGTTAGCTTCTCTGTGTCGTTCTGTGGGTGATTTTTAAAAAGATATTTGTAGAGTAGTTGTACTTGGGAGCATGGCTGTACTTTTCACCATTTTTTGGTCTTTTTGACTCTGCCTTTCTCTCCCCACCTAGGTGCCTCGGAAAGGGCAGGGAGAATGTGATAGCATACACTGCACAAATATACAGCTACAGTCTCCGGGTTGATTTGTTTTTGCATTATTTTTCTTTGTGACAAGGGGAGGTTCTTTGTAGGGAGAAATACTACCAAGAAATGATTATGGAATAAGAAAAATCAATATTTTGCAATAAATAAATAAAATTAAGGGGCTGTATCAAATAGCTTCTAAAGTCTCCCTCTTGACCATTAGCCAGTAGATGGGCAAGTGAAGAAAGTATCAGAGGCTTGAAGTTGGAAGTAATCACAGAGGACATTCAAACCAATCTTCTCTTTTTACAGATTAGGAATTGTGAGGCTTCCAAGGTTGCTCCATCCAGGTGACTCACTATACCAATGGAAATATAGGAACTGCCCTGTCGATGTCCACATACTGTAAAAAAATCAATTGTGCAGTGGCCTGTAATTTGATTGCAACAGGTCCAGACAATGGGCTGGTCTGCTTCAGACATAGCAGTCTGGCTCTGGCTCTTGGCTACCTCAAGGACAGGCTGTCACTGAGTTTCTTGTCTTTGTATATGTCTGCTGAAGACCAGTGAAAGACTGTGTAGAAACAAAGTCAACCTAGGCAATTTCTGAAGACTTGATGAATATCCCAGTGCTGCCACCTAAGTATCTGTCATCTGGTGTTTCCTCCAGTTGGTCCCTTCTCTGGAATCTTCAGTCATGCAGTTTCCTCATGAGGACAAGGAAGAAGAAGAAGAGGGGAGTAATTTCCCACTTCCAGGAATGGAGTCTCTCTACAAGCTGCCGCCTCTCACCTTTATTTGGGCACTCTGAATGCTGTCATCTAGGGACATCCTTCGGACATCGAGAGGGCAGGTACTGAGGTAAAGTGCAGGAAGTCAGACTCCATTACTATTTGTCTTGGTGGCTTAGAGAGAGGCAGCAATGTCCTTCATACTTATCAAAATTACAGGTGGCAACAAGCTGGAGAGAGACAGTTCCCTTCTAGAATGACAAAGTCAACACCCAAAATGCTCTTGGCAGAGGACAATCCAATTCTAATTCAATACAGTACTGAACTCAATCGAATGATGTTTAATTGTGAAAAATGCAAGGCTATGCTGGAGCCAGCTTAGGCCGGCTCCTGAGCTCAGTGTGGGCAAAGGCTAGGAAGCAAAGCTTCAGTAAGCATTCTCTCAGTTGCCTGCCCTTTAGAAAGTTAATGCAGAAAATCGGAATCACACAGATTAAACTTAGAGGTGGATCCTGTAGATATTTTTTGAGAGATAGTTGTTAAATATTTACCAGCACCCCACCATATCCTTGATAATGTCAAGTTGTACACTTTCTTCAGAAAATCAACTTCACAAATAGTAGCTGTGTTGGGGGGAGTGGATAGGGCTAGACAGTGTTTGGGAAGGCTCTCGGAGGTTCAGTGTCCTCCAAGCTCAACATGAGTCATTAGTGTGATGTGTCAAGCAGCCAAGATATGGAGGGTAAAATAAGCTGCGTTAGAGGGGAGGCAAGAGTCCTGCTGTGCCCAACCTGCTCAGCCCACAGCTAGAACATGGCTCTGATCAGTGTAAATAATGAGACCTCTGGAAGTGGTCACATTATTTGAATTTCCCCACATATTTCCATTGAGCTGGAGTCAATGACCATATTTTACTTAATGATAACTTCAAGTACTTCAAATATGAACATACGTGACCACGTAATGAGATTTATTCTTTGCATTAAAACGGTAGCTATAACAGTATTAACGAGAATCTTAAATTCAGCCCCTAGTTGGACTCAGCCTTCTTGAAAAGATACTAAGTCAGAGAATGTTCTCTTCAAGGACACCAGGATAGTGGAAGGTCTTGAGACCCTGCATTAGGAGACCTTATTGAAGGGAAGGCAGGGGAGGGAGGAGGGAAAGCAAGAGAATTAATGGAGACCAAAGAGTACTTCTCTTGTGTTATATGGAAGGGCCTTGCACTGCTTGGACTCCAAAGGTTGAAGCAGTGACAGCGGCTAGATCCAAGACAACTGAGGCTAAATGTCAGGAGAGAATGAAACCTTGTCAATGGGAGCTGTCTGAAAGTGGCTTGCTCTTCCTTGGGAGCTACTGAGGCCACTGCTCCCTGAGATCACCAAAAAAGATTCGACATTGCCTGTTAGGTGTGTTATTGAGAGGCATTTTTTGAGATGTGCTCCCCCTCAGCTTCCTCCCAGCAATCTGCTACCCTGACTCAGTGCCACTCTGCCCCTGAATGTGGGGTCATTGTGGCCCCAACCACCCAGGCCACATGAAATGGAGAGCAGCCAGGGAGCCTGGGAAGGGAGCCCCAGGCTCTCTCTCTTCAGTCCTGGGGGCAGGTTTGGGTTTTCATTTCATCTGAGGAATCCAGGATCAATCATAATGTAAAAAGGATTTTCAGATGAACAAGTTATTAATAACTTCTGAGTAAACAAAGCCATCTACCTGAGGCTTCAGGAAGATGATCCCAGAATGGCAGCTGCATCACAGGGTTCACTATGCCGTGAAGGCTGGATGTGGCTGAGGAGAGACAATGAGAGGAGCTGCTGTCCTCTGTGGGGTGATGACCCTCCCAAATACAGGACAGCTTCACAGGTGACCTCAGAGAGGCAGCCCTCACTTCTCCTCTTTTATCCAGGGGGTGCGTCATACACACAAAGCAAATGCCTTATCTTTGGCAGACAAACCTAAACAAAGACCCACAAAATGGCCAGAGAAAGGTTGTGGTGCTCACCACCCGCTTCTCTGATGTGTTGTTTCTTTCTTGCTTTATGGGAAGACAAAGCACAGCTATGGATCTGCTCTCATATAAGCTTTGTACAGTGAAAGCTATAAGATAAGCCTTATTTTTAGAAGTGAGGCTGAGAGCAGTTAAGTGACTTTGCCAAGGTCACACAGCTTGAAGGCTGCAGAACTGGAGCTTGAAACCAGGTCTCTACCTCCTCCCCCTGCCAAGTCCTCATTTTCCTGCTCACTGGTTTCAAACCAACAGGGGAAAAACACACATACACACACAGGAACATGCACACACACACACACACACAAAGTGAAAATAATATGCTTTAATCTACATTTATAGCCCATCAGTTCTTTCTCTGGATGTGAATAGTATTTTCCATCATTAGTCCTTTGTACCTATCTTGGATCATTGTATTGTTGAGAGGAGCTAAATAATTCATAGATGATCATCACATAATGCTGCTGACACTATGTACAATGTTTTCCTGTTTCTGCTCATTTCATTTTTCATCAATTCATAAAAGTCTTTCCACATTTTTTGAAACCTATCTATTCATCATTGCTAATTGGACAATACTATTCCATTATATTCATATATCACAATGTGTTCAGCCATTCCCCAATTGATTGGTATTCCCTCAATTTCCATTTTGTTTGCCAACGAAAAACGAGTTGCTATAAATATTTTTGTGCATGTACGTCCTTTTTCCTTTTCTATGATCTCTTTGGACTATAGACTTAGTAGTCATATTGTCAGATCAAAATGTACGTATGCACAGTTTGGTTGCCCTTTGGACATAGTTCCAAATTGCTCTCCAGAATGGTTGGATCAGTTCACAACTCCATGAACAATTCATTACTGTCCCAATTTTCCCACATCCTTTCTGGAATTTATCATTTTCCTTTTTTGTCACATTAGCCAATCTGACATATGTGAGACAGTACCTTAGAGCTGTTTTATTCACATTTTTCTAATAAAAATTATTTAGAGCACTTTTTCATTTGACTATAGACAGCTTTGATTTCTTCATCCTTTGACCATTTTATCAATTGGGGAATGGCTTATAGTCTCATAAATTTGACTCAATTCTCTTTGTATTTGAGGAATGAGACCTTTAACAGATTCTTGCTATAAAGATTATTTCTCATCTTTCTGCTTTCCATCTAATATTGGTTATATTGAATTTGTTTATACAACCCCTTTATAACTTAATGCAATTAAACTTATCCACTTTGTATTTCATAATGTTCTCTATATCTTGTTAGATCATAAATTCTTCCCTACTCCATAGATCTGACAGGTATACCATTTCTTTCTCTTCTAATTTGCTTATGACACCACCCTTTATATCCAAATCATGTGCCTATTCTGACCTTCTCTTGGTACATGGTCTAAGATGTTTGTCTGTACTTAGTTTGTGCCGTAATTTTTTCCAGTTTCTCAGCAGTTTTTGCCAAACAGTGAGTTTTTATCACAGAGGCTTGGGTCTTTAGGTTTATCAAACACTAGGTTACTATGACAATTTTTATTTCATTTCTAATGTACATGGTGGGTTGGCTAAGCTTGAGTCCTGAGATATGGGGAAAGACATAGCAACCTATTGTTGATCCTAGAACTTGGCAAATGCATTTGAGATGCTACCTTATACTCTACAAGGTAGAAGAGGAGAATTATGGAGAGTGAACTGTGGCTTCCTGGACCCTTTGGAGGGAGAAAAGTACATTTCCTAATGTCCTATGAGTTCTGTTCTCCAGATGCCAGAGATAATCAAACACAGAGATGTCTAGTCTGGTACAACTCATGCACAAAGAAGGAGAGCTACCGAAACTCCCCCGACAAGCACTCATTCAGCTCTTGCTTGAAGACCTTCAGTGAGGGGTATGCTTTTACGGTTAGAGTATTTTATCGTTATTGTTGCTGTTGTTCAGTTGTTTCAGTCATATCTGACTCTCTGTGACCCCATTTGGAGTTTCCTTGGTGAAGACACTGGAGTGGTTTACCATTTTCATCTCCAGCTCAAGGAAAATAGGGTTAAGTATGTTGTCCAGAATTACATAGCTTGCAAGTGTCTGGGGCTTGATTTGAACTCAAGAAGATGAATCTTCCTGTCTCCAGACCTGGTGCTTTATCTACTGCATTGCCTAGCTCCCTTTAGGATGGTTTTATCTGACATCAAACCTAAATCAAGATCCCTGCTGTGTATCAGAGCTCTTAGTTCTGTTTGCTGGAGCCAAACAGGACAAAGTCAATAATTCTTGCTCTACATGTCAGCCTTTCAAATACTTGAGGATAGTTCTCACTGTCTCCCATAAACAATTTTTCCCCATGGTACACTTTCCTAGTTCCTTCTAGTGATCTTCCTGCAACAAGGACTCTTGGCCCTTCCCCAGCCTGATCACCCTCCTCTGGCCAGCCTACAATTTATCAGCATCCTTCTTTGGCTGCCACAGAGAGAAATGACCACAATGCTCCAGATAGGTCTGATGAGAGTAGAAAGCTATCACCTCCCTTTTCCTGGAATCTCTCCATCTCTTAATGAAACCCAAGATAGAATGAGTGTTTTTTGTTTGTTTAGTTGGTTGGTCAGTTGCTTAGTTTCGTTGTTTAGTTAATACTCCCCATTCTTAACTCCTATGTAACTTTCAGGTCAGTAAAACCCCCTGACACCCTTTTGTACAAACTGTTGTCTAGCTGTGTGCCCATATTCCATCCTGTGTTGATGAAGTTATTTTTTTTTTTGGATCCAGGTATAATACTTTACATTGATTACCAACACTTAGCACAGTGCCTGGCATGTAGTAGGTGATTAATAAATTATTGCTGGGTCATTTCACCCAGTCTCCCTGACATATGTCTTGTCATTGGACTATGATGACTATGGAGGACAGAGTGAGGTTGATGGCACTGCACAGCTCTGCCTCACTTAAATCCAATTTGCTCGCAAGTCAAGACATCACCTTTGTGATGCCATCAGTCCTCTTGAAGAATGAAGGATTAGCAACAAACAATAAATGATTTATCAATATTGATTGATTGATTCCCATCCCGAGTTCATGTATTCAATTCAGCCCAACATGCTAGCTTGGAGATCTTTGGGATCCTGATTTTTTCCTGTAGGGGGTTAGTGCTCCCTTCTAGTTTTGTGCTATATGTATACATAGCAGGCATTCCATTTGTACCATCAGTCAATGCTATTGAAGATAACATCTTCACGGGCTATTGAGCACAGATCCTTGAAATACTACACCAGAGACCTTGTGGCAAGCAGACATTGAGCCACCAACAACTATTAGACTCTAGTCATCCACTCAGTCAGATCTGAGTCACTCTTTTCTTGCCTCTGGATACCTGAATTATTTTTCCACAAGCCTGGCAGAAAACACTCCATTGGTATCACTATGATGATGTCAGGTCTTCTTTTCCTCCTGATTTGGGATATTTCATCAATGAATGGAGCTCCTGGGAGTGAAATTCCAGTCCCTCTAGAGAACAGATGAACTCCTGCCTTGCAACTGAGTGTCTTAGGGAGTTACTTTAGACACTTAGAGGTAACTTCTCCAGAACCATACCGTCAATATGTATCAAAAGCTACCACTCCTGGCTTTGACCTCTTCTTAGCTTTCATTCACTGAAGAAATCACCCAACTTCCCCAGAACTGTTTCCTTTTCTGTCAAATAAAGATAATGGATGGATAGCTCTCTAAAGCCTTTTCCAGCTCTAAATCTCAAAGACCTACAAATCCAACTCTAAACTGCAATGCTCTGCCATGGAGTTTTTGGGACTAAGTGCCTAATTTACTTCTTTGTTTGCTTGGGTTTGTTCTGCAAAAAACTACAGCTATAAGATGCCCCTCTATTCTTTTTCTGTTCTGTTCTCCTCCATCCTATCCTATTCTATTTTGTTTTTGTTCTGGGGTTTTGACTTTCTGGTTAGTGTCTATAAGAAGGCTATTTAGCATCTCAAAATCTTTTAGAGTCTTTTTTACTCAGTCTAGTAGCTATTGGGAATTTTGTTTGTGAGTTCATGGCACTGAATTTTGCAAAGCAACCTTTAAATAAATGCTGGAGACTTTTCACACTCTGCAAAACCTTACAATCAAAAGCTCTTCCAATGCTTTCTCATCAAACAACTCATTTTATCCAGAAAATTCATGATTTTTTTCCCTAACTGACTCTGTATTTCAAAAATCCTAAGAGTTTCAGGAAACAAATGATCTACTTTGTTTTTCAGTTTGGACAACATGACAGGGGGGCTTGCTGGGGCTGGAACAGGGTGACTTTGTGGTGGGAAGAACCCACCAGAGAAGAAGTCTGAAGGTCTAAGTTATAATCATGTCAGAGCCATCAATAAACTGGCAAACACTTCAGCTTCTCTGGATTTTACTTATATTCAGTTATCCAGTTAGCAATCTGAATTGGATTGTTCCTATCTTAAGAAAAAAAATAACTTAAGAGCCTTAAGGGAAAGATCTCTTCCAATAAAAAAAGACAATCCAAAGGACTACACTTAAGTCATAGATAGCAGATTACTTAAAAATGCTAAAATGAAGGGAGATGTAAAGTATGGCTTTAGAGTGGCATAGTAAAGACAGATGGCAGAGTAAAGACAGAGAGACTTGTCTGAACTCTCCCAAATTCACCTCCAAACAAATTTAAAATAATGCCTCAAAATGAATTCTAGAGTAGGGGTGTAGTCAAGAGGTGAGAGAGGAAAGTGGCAAGAGGAGATGGAGAGAGACAGGGTAGGGTAAACTATCTCATGTAGAAGAGGCAAGGGGAAGTAGTTGCAGGAGAGGGGAAGAACAGGAAGGCAAAAAGGCAAAAGCATATTCTCATTGAAGTTGGCTCAAGGAGAGAATCACATACATACTAAATGGAACATCTTACCCTCACTCACTCCCCTGAGTAGGGGAAAGGAGGATGAGAGGGGGGATAATGGAGGGGAAGGCATTCTGGGGGGAGTGGAGGTTGGAAATACCCACTATCAAAGAGGGACAGGATCAAAGTAGGGAATGGACCAGTTGGGAGGTGAGATGGGTGGGAGGGAAATATAAGCAGTCTTTTACAATGTATCTACTATGGTAATGTTTTGCATAGCTATACATGTACAACACATACTGACTTGCTTATCTTCTCAGAGGGAGTGGGTGACAAGGGAGGAAGGGAATGGATCTGAAAATCAAAGTTTTAAAATTAAATGTTTCATAAGATGTCCAGGCATTGGGGCCCAGAGATTCACCTTGCCCTAATGGCAAAGTCGAAGGGGGTATGGGAGAAGATATGGGAGAGAGCAGATTGGATGAGGGGATATCTATTCTGCTATTCTGGGGTGGTGGGTAGGGAAAAATGGGGGAAAATGTAACTCATAATCTGGTGGAAATGAATGATGTAAACCAGAAGTTAATAAAGCATTCGTTTAATTAAAAAAAAAGATTTTTAAAAAATCAAATAAGAGAGGAAGAGGAAAAATTGGGAAAGGAAATGAGTTTGATGCAAGAAAACCATTTCAAAAGTCAACAGCTTCATAAAGGAGCCACAAAAATATTGATTAAAACAATACCTTAAAAAACAGAATAGGCCAGTTGGTAAAAGAGGTACAGATATCCAAGAGGTGATGGGTGAATTCTTTCAATTTCTATCTTGCCCTCTGGTTCTAGAATATCAGTGCAATTTTCCTTGATAATTTCTTGAAAGATGATTTCTGGGATCTTTTTTTTTTTTGATCATGGCTTTCAGGTAGTCCAAAAAATTTAAATTATCTCTCCTGGATCTATTTTCTGAATTCTTTTTATGACATAAATATGGTGCTGATACCCAAAGCAAAAAGAGCCAAGACAGAGAAAGAAAATTGCAGACAAATTTCCCTAATGAATATTGATGCAAAAATTTAAATGAATTACTAACAAAGAGATTATAAACAATATATCACAAGGATCATATGCTAGGAACAGGTGAGATTTATACCAGGAATGTAGGGCTATTTGAATATTAGAAAACTGTCAGCATAATTAATCATATCAATAACAAAATCAACAAAAATCATATGCTTATCTCAATAGATGTAGAAAACGCTTTTGACAAAATACAGTACTCATTAAAAAACTAGATAGCACAGAAATAAATGGAGCTTACCTTAAAATGCTAGGTAATACTTATCTAAAACCATCAGCAAGCATTATCTATAATGGCGATAAGGTAGAAGCCTTCTCAATAAAATCAGGACTGAAGGAATGATACCCATTATCAACACTATTATTTAATGTTGTATTAGAAATGTTAGTTATAGCAATAAAAGAAGAAAAAGAAATTAAAGGAATTAGAAGAGGCAACAAGGAAACAAAACTATCACTCTTTGAAGATGATATAATGGTATAGTTATAGAATCCTAGAGTATCAACTAAAAGTCTAATTGAAATAACAACTTTAGCAAAGTTGCAGAATACAAAGTAAACACACAAAAACCACCAGCATTTCTGTTTTACCAACGAAGTCAAGCAGCAAGAAAAAGGAGAAATGTCATTTAAAGTAACTAGACAATATAAAATGCTAGGGCATCTACCTACCAAGACAACCCAGGAATCATATGAACACAACTATAAGACACTTTTCATACAAATAATCAGAAAAATATTAATTGCTAAGGGGCAGGCCAAGCCAATGTAATAAAAAATTACAATTCCACCTAAATTAATCTATTTATTACATGCCTTACTGAGTAAACTTCACTTAAGGGATGGCCCCTTTAATAAAAAACAAACAAAAACAAACAAACAAAAAACTGGAAGGGAAAGACCCTCAGGGTTCTTGGCCAAAAGAGAAAGTTACTATGTACTATTTACATTCACTCTGTGCTCGGAGGACAGGGATCTATTGTCCAACCTGTGATCTCCAGAGTAAATTGGGTTTAAGATTTTGTCATTGAGAAAGAAATCTATCCAGTAAGCTCAAAGTTAAAGAGGCAGCTTTCATGGACATGTACCTTCCTTTGGGTACATCACCCTCAGGTAAGAGGAGAGGAGGGGAGAGGGAGAGGAAGATAGACAGGCTAAATGGGCATTACCTCACTCCAAGTGAAAACCTGAAAAGGCCTTAGCCTAAAAGGGCCAGGGTCTCCCATTGCATCCTGGGCCACCTCGAATCATCGTGAATATCTGACCACTGGACCAAGATAGCTCTGGAGGAGAAAGTATGGCTGGATCCCTCTCTCACTCAAATCAAAGTCAACTGCAAGTCATGTCATTATCTCCCGGATGTCATGGTGCTCTTTGAGAACAAAGGACAAACACAAAAACAAAAAATAAACTTCAAAAATTATTTTATATGGCCAGAAAAAAATAATAACAAAATTCATCTGGAATAACAAAAGCTCAAGGATATCAAGGGAATCAATGCAAAAATGGGAAAGTAGTCTAGCCATACCAGATCTCAAACTGTATTATAAAATGGTAATTATCAAAACAATCTGATACTGGTTAAGAAATGAAGTAATGGACCAGTGGAATAGATTAGATACAAATTACATTATAGTAAATGACCACAGTAATCTAGTATATGATAAACTCAAGGATCCAAGCTTTTGGAGCAAAAACTCATCATTTGACAAAAACTGCTGGGAAAACTGGAAAACAGTATGGCAGAAACTAGGTATAGACCAGCATCTCACACTATATACCAAGATAAGGTCAAAATGGGTACACAATTTACATATAAAGGGTAATGCCATAAGCAATTTAAGAGAGCATGGAATCGTTTATCTGTCAGATCTATGGAGTAGGGAAGAATTTAGGACTAAAAAAATATAGAGAGAGCATTACAAAATATATGACAGATCTTTTTTGTTGTTGTTGCTTTGTATTGGAGGGCAATTGGGGTTAAGTGACTTGTCCAGTGTCACATGGCTAGTTTTTGTGTTAAGTGTCTGAGGCTGGATTTGAACTCTGGTCTTCCTGACTCCAGGGCTGGTGCTCTATTCACTGAACCACCTAGCCGCAGTAAATATATAATAGATAATTTTGATTACATAAAATTTAAAAGCTTTTAAACTGGGGAAAATTTGCAACAAATATTCCTGATAAAAACCTCATTTCTCAAATATATAGAGAACTGATTCAAATTTAGAAAAATACAAGTTATTTCCCAATTGATAAATGGTCAAAGGATATGAACAAGCAGTTTTCAGAGGAAGAAATCAAAGCTGTCTATAGTTATATGACAAAAGGCTCCAAATCACTATTGATTAGAGAAATGCAAATTAAAACAAATCTGGGGTACTACTTCACACTTATCAGATTGGTTAATATGACAGAAAGAAAAAAATGACAAATATGAGAAAGAATGTGGGAAAATTCAGACACCATTGGTAGAATTGGAAGAAACCGATTCAAATATTCTGAAGAAAAATTTGGAACTAAATCTTGCATACCCTTTTTGACTCAGTAATGTCACTATTAGGTCTGTATCCCAAAGAAGTTTTTAAAATAATATATAATATTTTATTTTCCTCCAAATTACATGTTAAAACAATTTTTAACATTTTGGTGTTTTTTTAAGCTTTGAATTCCAAATTCTTCCACTCCCTTCATCTCTCCCTCCTTCCCTTCTCTCCTGCCTGAGATGGTAAGCAATCAGATATAGGTTACATAAGTGCAATTATAAAAAAACATTTCAATATTAGTCATATTGTACAAAAAGGCTTGACTAAAAGAAAAAAGAATGAAAGTGAAAAACAGTGTATTCCAGTCTACATTCAAACAGTATCAGTTCTTTCTCTGGAGGCAGATAGTTTGCTTCATCATTTGTCCTTTGGAATTGTCTTGGATCATTGTATTGCTGAGAATAATTAAGTCATCCACAGTTCTTCACTCAACAATATTGCTATCACTATGTACAATGTTCTCCTGGTTCTGCTCACTTCATTTTGTATCAGTTTATATAAGTCTTTCCAGGCTTTTCTGAAATCATCTTGCTTGTCTTTTCTTATAGCACCCATCCTAATCATCCACCACAACATGTTCAGTCATTCCCCAATTGAAGGGCATCTCCTCAATTTCCAAATCTTAACCACCACAAAAGAGCTTCTATAAATATTTTTATACAAATAGGTCCTTTTCCCTTTTTTATCTCAAAAGAGATTTTTTTTAAAGAGAAAGAAACTTTTTTGTACAAAATATTTATAGAAGCTCTTTTAGTTTTATCAAAGGGATTGGAAATTGAGGGTATGTCTATCAAATGGGGAATGACTGAACATGATGTGGTAGATGATTGGGATGGAATACTACTGTGCTATAAGAAATGAGGAGCAGGCGGACTCCGGAAAAACCTGGGAAGACTTCCATGAACTGATGCAGAGTGAAGTGAGAAGAATCAAGAGAGGAGTGTACACATTAACAGTAATGATGCTTAGCTATTCTCAGTGAAACGATGGTTCTAGACAATCCTGAAAGACACAATGAAAGATGCTACCCACCTCCAGAGGCAGAACCAATGGAGTCTGAATACAAATCAAAACAAACTTTTTTTTTCTTTTGCAACATGACTAATTTGGAAACAGGTTTTGCATGGCTGAACATATAGCCAATGTCAAATTATTTGCCTTCTCAGTGAGAAAGGACAGGAGGGACAAAAAAGTTTGAACTCATTTTTTAAAAGTAATTGTTAAAAGTTGTTTTTTACATGTGATTAGAAAAAATATTTTTAAATGTTAAAATGATGTATCTTATGAACTACAATAACATAACAGCTTATATTACAACAGTAAAAAAAAACTTTCTGCCTCCATATCTCTTTTGGAATTATTTTTCCTTGTTTTATTGGGGGGCAGGGCAAGAAGTACCTTGGATAACTATGATTCCTATGATTAGAATGGTGGAAGCTGCTGTCCTGGTACCCCAGTCCCACTGTGTGGAGAATACTAACCTATATTCAGGACAGATATAAGAAGTAGAGATTTAGGATAGCTAGGTGGCACAGTGGATAGAGTGCAGTGTCTGGAGTTAGGAAGACTCCCCTTATTGAGTTCAAATCTGGCCTCAGACACTTACTAGCTTGTGTGACTCTGGACAATTGCTTAACTCTATTTACCTCGGTTTCCTCATCTGTAAAATGAACTGGAGAAGGAAATGGGAAACCATTCTGGCATCTTTGTCAACCCCTCAAATGGGATGTGGCTGAGGGAGAGACTTCTAAGTGTCTGAGAAATTAGCACAGATCAACAGATAGATCCAACTGTCGCACCAAGGCAATGCAGAGAGAGAAGCACCAACCTCTGGGTTTTTCAAAGCTGGAGGGCTCCTTAATGGTTACCCAGAGTCTCATCTGGTCAAATCACATGAACACTCTTCCAATGAGTAAGTATCAAAGCAAAATGGTAACTTTAGATTATATGTAACCTTTTTAGACTTCACAGCCTAAAGAGAAGGCATCACAGCCCTCATGACTTAGTGCTTAATTAAAAATTAACAAAAGGTGCAAAAGCCTTCCTACAAGCAAGCCTCCCCTAGGCAAGCTTAATGGGCTTCATGTGAGGACTATTAATGGTAGGGGAAGATCTTAAATCCCATTAACATTACAATACCTAGAGAAAGGATTGTTTAGTGTGTGTAATGGGGAGAGGTAAATATTTTGGCCTTGGCCTGGTTCTCCTCCTTCTCCACCCCAACAGCTGATCAAAAGAGGCTCTTCTGAATTTTGGAGAGCCCCTGGAATTTCTATCTTCCAATCAACATCCTAGCTGATAAAACAGCTGATGGCTATGTCTCCTCTGTGAACCAAGGGTACTGGATTCAGATTCTCAACTATTCAAAATCCTGGCAGAAAACTGTAGCACCTCGAAGAGGACCATATTGAGGACTCCAGCAAAGGGACTTCCAAAAGTAGTATCCCTTCTTTGCTACATGTTCTTTCTAAGCTTGAGGCCACTTTCACTTGACTCTGTATGTACTTGTGGGAGACTTCCCATCATGACTTGGAGGAACCCTGGCTCCTCAAAGGCTCAGAAGACCTGGTCTACCCATTCAGGGTAAGTGGAAAGTCCTAAAGTACGGTCCCACAGGGCATGCCTTTTGACCAAGCAACTCTAGAAAAGCTCAGCCCCAGCAAGTTGGCTCTTGGGGAGATATGATTTGACCTCACCAGTCCCTGGCATATTCAGGTGGCTGTGCTACGATTCATGGCTTTCCCTGGTCCCAAATAAGAACATTCTCCATTTCCTAAGTATTTTTGACATATTTCTTCTTGAAAATGCTGTACCCATCCCAGTTCCCGCAGCTTTGTAACCCTTCAGCCTGGCCTATTCTCACTCATCCCTCCTTGGCAGTCTAAGGAGGGGAATAATGAGGGGGGGTCTTCTAGCCAAGGCTGGATGATAGCGTCTCAGACAGTTGTTCAGATGTGAGGGGGTGTGAAAATCTCTGAGGTCACCTCAGAAGCTGAAAGTCAATGTTACTGATGGTAGAGTTGTTTCTACATGTGTCTCCCAGATTACTTGAGCACTTGGACCCTTTGCAGGTGGCTGTTGATGATTTGTTTATTACTTATAGAATTCCTCGTTCTCTGAGACAGAAATAGAGCATGCCTGTGGAGAAATAGGAATGGATAAAAATGCAGCCCCTGATTTGGAGGTTTTCATTGTTTGTTCTGTTGACATTGTTCAGAGGGATTGGAGGAAGAGTGTTTTGCCCCAGATCTGCCAGGTGGTCAGGCTTCTGCACAGGAACAGGAGTCTGAATGTACCTATTCGGGGAAAACTGAATCGAAGTTGCAGAGAGAATGGTTAGCTCTTTGATGGTAATAAGGAGACCGGATACATAATTATAGAAATTGTAATATGCAAATCCACAGTTTCATTAGCACCAGGAACTCCCTGGCTCCACTCAGATTATAGTCTGTCTTTATTTGGCAGAGAAGCTCTATAGCATTGCCTGAGTCATAGGATTAGCCTTGAGACTGGACTGGAATCCAAGTCTTTCTGACTCTGTTGTTGTTGTTGTCATTGTTGTTTGTCCTTCATGCTCCAAGAGGACCAAAATGACAGCACTTTGTTGGGGTCAATGTGCAGTGTGTCTGACTGTGGCTGATAAGACAAATATGAGCTCAGAACGCTGTACCATGGGTTCAGCACAAATAGTTCACATGAACATTTGGTGTGGAGATGTGTCTAAATTTGTGCATCTCGTGTTTCTTTTGAGCTACTGTAATTCTGCTTAACTCATAGATGACTTCTTGGATGTGGACGTGCCATGTTGGGAGATTCTGTCAGTGTCTCCCACGTCACACAATTGATTTCAAAGGTTTTCAGAGAGATTTGGGGGAGTGTCCTTGTATCTCTTCTTTTGACCTCCATGTGAGCACTTGCCTTATGTGAGTTCTTTATTAAATAGTCTTTTAAACAAATGTGTTTATGGCATTCAAACAATGCAGCCAGCCCATCAGAGTGGCACTCTCTTCAGTAGAGTTTGAGTGCTTGGCAGTTCATCTCGAGAGAGGACTTCAGTGTCTGAGACCTTCTCCTGTTGGTGATCTTCAGAATCTTCCTAAGACAATGCAGATGGCAATGATTCAGTTTGCTGGCATGGCACTGGTGGACTGTCCAGCTTTTATAGGCATGCATCAACGTGGTCAGCACCGCCGCTGTGTTTGGCAGACAGACAACCTGTACCACTTCTCTACCATACTTTCGTTTAGAGCCTCCCAAACACTGAGTTGGCTCAGCCAATGCGTACGTCAACCTCATTATGAGTGTGTACATCCCTGGGAAGTAGATTGTCAAGATAAAGTGAACTTATCCACAGCGTTGAAATTTTCTCCATTTGCTGTAATTAATGGTTCCACATGTGGACAGCACAGTGTTGGCTGGTTTTTATTTTATTTTAGTGTTATTTTATTTTTTGTGTTGTCAGGCCAGAATTAGTACAAGGGGCAGAGAACTGATCTCTACTCTGTTTCACCTCGGCCTTCGTAGGCTTTACCGAGTGCACAATCATCTGTGAGCCAAGTGTCGCATGCCAGCTCTTCCTCTATTCTAGTCTTGTTTAAGCTTTCTCAAGTTCAATAATTTACCATCAGAGCAGTAGCTCCTGATCCACCCATTGATAAACATTATTAGGGCTTACTGTGTACTAATCGTAAGAAGAACTGGAGTTGGAAAGTCAAACTACAAGCCATCCCTGCCCTCAAGCAGTTTACATGTTATTGAGGGAGAAACCAAGGACACATACCTACGAATGCAAGGTGACAGACACCTTCAGCCAGGATGTAGCAGTGCCTGCGGACTGGGAAGGGCCTCGTGTTGGAATTGCTCCTGGAGCCCAGCACTGGAGCCATCACTAGTCTCATCAGGCAAGTCTTCCCACATGCAGTCCGGGTCTCCAGAAGGTGGCTGATTAATACTCTCCTCAGGTTCTAAAATCCACCCTGAAGGCTATTGGTGCTTGGAACATTAGCATTCATGAGCCCCCACCAGTGGACTTATAATTATCAATAAAAAACATACATTGAAACCTATTAATTTTCTTGGGGTCTGTTGGCTAATTATCCCCTGTCCAGTCAGGGTATGATTTTCTTTGCTCCTGTACCTCTTCTCCATTTTGTTTAGCTGATGCCTGAATCATAAACTCTAGAACTCTCAGCTCACTTACAAGGTAACTGCCAAGGCTAGAAACACCCCTGTGAAAAGTATCACTCACTTTTTTTTTTGCTTTTTTGGAGGGGGAAGGCAGGGCAATTGGGGGTAAGTGACTTGCCCAAGGTCATACAGCCAGTAAGTGTGCCAACTGTCTGATATCGGATTTGAACTCAGGTCCTTCTGATTCCAGGGCCGGTGCTCTATTCACTGTGCCACCTAGCTGCCCTAGTATTACTCATTTCTGACCTAATCTCATGAAACGATATTCAAAACACTCAGTCAGGGTCTCATGGTTCTATCTCAGGCTTACCTAGGTAGGTACATATCTATCTCCTGCTGCCACATGCTTCTTCTGCATAATACCAGAGCAGTTAGCAAAGAAAAGGACTTTCTCCTTTCTGTTTTCTGGAAATCCAAGAGAGAAACAGCAATGAAAAGGAATCCCATCAGGCAGCGTCAAGTCCCATTCTTAGAGTGCACAGAGCAGGGAGGCTCCCTCTGCTCGAAGAGATCTCATCCTCAATGCCCTGCCATTCTCCTGTTTCTGAGTGGATAGTTAGAAGGAAGATATCATTGCAGTCTCTCATACTGGAACTGTGAGATGATCTCTAAGGAGCCTTCTAGCTATCTGATTATGAATGTGAAAAACCTAGACTGGGCTCAGAAGTCCCTCTATTAGAGAAGACTTCCCTGACTGCTTCCCTGCCTAAACTGGCTTTTATTTTTGTCCTCTGTATTATCTCCGCAATCCATATTCTCATCTGGAAAATGGTGATAATTCTTGTTTTCCATAAAATTATGCACTCAAATACATAGTACATGCATGTGACAATGTAAGCAAATATGATAGTGTGCTAGATTCTTACAGGATCTAACACAAGACAATTTAGCAGCAGCCTGTGCTCCTTTGGCTGGATTCTGGCACCTTGAGCTCAGGCTTCTGCTTCAATCTCACCTAAGATGAGCAGGGGCAGAAAGTCGGAGTCATTCCCACTTCAGTAATAGGTCACATGACTCACCATTGCTGTCACAGAATGAAATCACCTCAGAATGATTGCTTGGCCCAAGTAATTAGCACAACACTGAATGAGAACAGAATTACCATCATTCTTCATTCTGGGAGGTCAGTTTAAAGAGTCCTCATTTGCCCTTGTTCACTGCTGCCTTATAATGATCTCCTAATGTTTTACCACCATCATCAGTCTTCGATTTTCAGTGGAAGCTGATGGTGGCATTTGAGCAGACTTTCTGTGCTAAAGCCAGAGCTGAGGCTCGATTGTAGGGTCCTGCTGAGAAGTGGATTGTCAGAAGGCAGAGGCAAACTACACTGGTCCTCCTTTAAGATGCTGGGGAGCAAATGAAAAGGAAGAAGAGAGACAGTCCTGGGAGGTGGTTGTCCCTCAAGGTTGGAGGCTACATGATCTTTTCCTCAAAGACAGGAAACATTTAAGTTTGTTTTCCAAAAAAGGAAGCCATTGGCAAACAAGGACAATTCCAAGGGGGTAGGGGTAGATGCAAGGGAATATTTGGGGCAGAAGGGAGGAGCTGGGGATTCTCAGCTGTGCTGGAATTTAATGATCATTGGTTTCATTGGACAGAAAGTACAGAAAGGTAGAATTGGAAAGACAGACAAAAGACTTTGAATGATTTTTCATTTTCCTCTGAGATAGGAGGGAAGAAAGAACAGCTGGTTCTAGCGATATTTTGAGATGGAGCAGCTAATGTAGAGACAAAGCTATTTTGAGGGGCAGAGGAGGGACGATGAAGGAATTCTCTCCAGATGGCCTCAGTTTTCCCAGAAAAGCAGGAGCTGCATTATTTTGCTCTCTCTCTCTCTCTCTCTCTCTCTCTCTCTCTCTCTCTCTCTCTCTCTGTGTGTGAGAGAGAGAGAGAGACAGACAGACAGACAGAAAAAAAAGAAAGACCAACAGAGACACAGAAATAGAGACACATAGACAGAAGGTGTGGCATGGGGAGAAGAGGGCATGGAGGCAAGTAGGGCTTCAGAAAAGTAGCAAATGCTTAGAGTGGTCAGGGAAAATAGTGGGCCAGGAACTTCCATAGAATGTGACGGTCCGGCTGAGGATGGATTCCTTGAATGACTTCATGAGCCTAGCTTGCTCAGCTTCCTGACCTCCAGAAGCTTTCTGTGACTGGGCACAAGGGGCACAAAGAAGATGTGGGGGTGGGGGTTGGGTGGTTAGTCTTGGGACTTGGCATGATAGACAGTTAAGGAGGTGAGAGGGTCAGTGAGGGGGCAACATGGGAATGTAGACTTGGGTGTACTGGGCATGAGAAAGACTATAGCTTCTTGGGTGTAAAGGAGGTCATATTAGAAAACAGGAGAGAAAGAGGACAGAGAAAGCCTTGGGAACAGGTGACTTTGAGGAGAACGAAAGAGACAGAGATGGGGAGGTGAGAGAACAGAGACAGAACGAGTCAGCAGGAAACATGGGCCCTGTTCTGTCCTCCAAGGCTCCTGTTCCAAGGTGGGGAAGGGGGTAAAAGGCACATGGCCAAGGTGTCACCAACAAGAGTCAGTGCTGCTTCTGGCCCCAGGGACTGGGCAGATGTTCTGGAACCTTGACTTATTGTGGGAGGGGAAAAGCCGAGGAGACACCTAGCGCCAGTCATCACCCCGTGGGCTTCTGCCCTCCTGCTCCTTTACCTAAAGCTAGTATGCCCAGAATGAAAGCAGCAGCAACTGGACCCAGGAGCCTTGGGAAAAGCTACTTCAATCAGTGAAGCATTTGCAGAAAAATCACACTGGTTTGGAGTTGTTTCTTTTTTCCCTTGTCTCAGTTGTGTCTGACTCTTTGTGGCCCCATTTGGGGTTTGCTTGCTAAAGATACTGGAGTGGTTTGTCATTTCCTTTCTCCAGAATATTTTGCAGATGAGAATATTGATGCAAACAGGGTCACACAACTAGTAAGTGTCTGAGGCCAGATTTGAACTCACGAAGATGAGTCTTCCTGACTCCAGGTCAGGCACTCTGTACACTAGAGTGCCACCTAGATTCTCTGACTTTTTCAAAAATTGGATTATTACTAGAACTTAAAGAGTTCCTGTGTGAGATTCTGCCAATCCATTTATTCATCAGACCAACCACACCAGTGCAGGATCTGGGACTAGAGTCCTTGTTGCCCAGGCCCATTTCTAGCCTTTGTGGTCAGCTCCTTCCCCAAGATGTTCCAAGGGAAATATAGACAGTCTGCAGACAGATTTTTACCATTATCATAGTGGTTAGCTAATACAATGGATCATTTAATATAGTTAAATAATATATATTTTAAATTAATAAAATAATAAACATAGTGGTGGATTAATGGAGCTCCATGACTTCTAAAACTGTAAAAGTTTACAAAATTGTCACTTGGACAATGGGGGGATGAGAGAGAGAGAGAGAGAGAGAGAGAGAGAGAGAGAGAGAGAGAGAGAGAGAGAGAGGAGGCAGAGAAAAGGACACAGAGACAGGGACACAGACAGAGAAACCGATAGAGAGAGGAAAGAGAGACACACAGAGAGACAAGAGAGACAGAAAGAGATGGAGAGAGAGGCAGAGAGAAAAACAGAGGGAGAGAGATCCTCTCCTGACTCCAAGGGCAATTCTATTTCCCAAGTCCTTCATAGTTAGATTATTCTGCCAGGTGAAGGGCTGGCTCTAAAATAGCTTATTCTTTTTATCCAGTCCTGTTTTCTTAGGCAATAATAATCTATTTTTGTATGGTTTATCTGCCTTTATCCAAGAATCCAAACTCTTGCTTCTTCTCCAATTGCTTGACTTGTTAGCACCGAGCTAATGCTTCTGGCTGCTTCAACAGTTATCTGAGCCTTGTCGAATTAATTGGGGTGGAGGTGGTGCTCCCTGATTACACAGACATAAATACAAAGTTGATATGTCAAGCTGAAATGTCTTAATCTTCCATCAAAGTCCTAAGGTTTCACCAAGGAAGCTGTCCCTCTCTGGCTTCTCTTCTGCATCTCAGTTATTGGCCAAAGTTCCTTTTGTTTTTCAGGCCATTTCTGGTGCCTTCCAGCACCTCCACTGGAAGGTGCTGCCTTATCATTGCCCATAGCACTTCCCACTGCCAAGGGCTCTCATATGGAGAGTCATGCATCCAGCAAACTGACATTGAGAGCTTCTTTGGTGGAGAAAGCACCTGGCATCCAGGGAAACAGGAGCAAGTCAGCAGGAAACATGGGCCCTGTTCTGTCCTCCAGGGCTCCTATTCCAGGGTGGAGCCATGGGGTATTGGGGGGGAAGAAGCTGCTGAATTCTGTGATCAACAACCTCTTCCTTCAGATGAGTCCTTTCTCTCCCTCATTGTCCTCCCCTCAATAAGTTCTGAAGATTTCCAACACTTTTCTCCTCCTCTCCTGTAGCCAGTCCTAATTTCTGGAAAGGTTCTGAAGTCAGTCACATTTCATTGGGATCCATTTGTTTCCTTTCCAAAAGTACAACCTCTTGGTGCACTGGGCTCTTTGCCAAAATCAAACCAGGAAGAAGGGAAGAAAGAAAGAAAGAGAAAGAAAGAAAGAAAGAAAGAAAGAAAGAAAGAAAGAAAGAAAGAAAGAAAGAAAGAAAGAAAGGGACAGGGAGAGAGGGAAGGAAGGAAGGAAGGAAGGAAGGAAGGAAGGAAGGAAAGACATTCAAGCCTATTGAGGGTTCTGAAGTCTCCACCTTCTTCAAGCCCCGGTTTCTCATCTTCTGCTTTATCTTGGAAGGGGAGGGATTGGGGGTCACTTTCTTTGCCTTCTGCTTTCCGTTAATTGATCACAATTTCCTCAGCTCCTGATGCTCACTGGTTTTTCTCCAAATCGAGTTTTTGATGAAAGGCATATTTCCTGTGTTTTTCAGGTGAGAACTCATTTCCTCCTTTCCTAGGGGGATACAAGCCTCCTTGACTCCTTTCTTGTTTTTCTACCAAAGCCCTGACACACCCCCTTAGAGCGGGGTTTCCTGGGGGCTGGACACACTCTGATTCACCTGGCCAGGCTGAATGGTAATGGTGTCCAGGGCCATATCTCCATCACCATTAGGCAAATAGTCCCCAAGTGCTTAGCTCATGACACCATGAGCACATCAGAATGGAGAGGTGGAGCCACCCACCACCAGAGGCACGGAATAGAGAGGGCATTCCTCAGCCAGCCCAGTTAAGATGAAGGAAAGGCTCCCAGGAGGAATCTCTTCAGAGTCCTCACTGAGTTCTAGCTGGGAACTGAATGTCTCCGGGTGCTAGAGACAAAAGTCACAGCCACGTATTATTCTCAGCCCCGGGGAAGACCTTAGTACTCAACAGAAGGCTGACCTCTGATTTATCCTAGCTAGAGCCTCTCTGAGCTTGTACAACTGGGACCAATCAAGCAATGGATTAAAAAGTATTAAGTGCCTACTATGTGCCAAGCACTGTTTTAGGAGCTGGGATTACAAGCACAAAGAATGGGAAAACCCCTGTTCATAGGAAGCTCCTGTTTTGAGGGTGGCCACATCGAATTCGTATTCAGATGTAGGCAGCAGACATAGAGAGTTTGTACACAGGGTGGGGTGCTAGCAGTTGGAAGAGCCAGGAGAGGCTCCACACTGGTAGAGGTACCCAGAGAGGAAGTGAGGAGAGAGGGGCCATTTCCAGGCACAGATGGTGGCATTGCACCGACTGCCACCTGTCGGGGGTTGTTGTTTGTTTGCGTTTGTGTTTGCGTTTTAGGTCATCTATGATGAATGCATATGTTTGGTAGTTCCTGGCATGTCTCTGCACCCAGGCCAAATGCTCCCTGCTCTAGAAAGCCTGCCAAAATGCCCATTGGCAACAAGTGGTCTCTGCTTTGGGAAGGTGACAGACAGATCCGAGATTTGCTTCCTTCTCTTACAATAAGTGATTTGGGAAGAAAGTATAGAACGGAGAGGGCTCAGAGCAGACACTCCCCAAGCTTCTCCAGAAAAGAAAAACCAGTGGGCACAGCCACAGCTTCTTTGTCCTGATTTATGTTCTTATCCCTTGCCAATGCTGTCTCAGTGTCTGGGGAAGGAGAGGCAAGCAAGCATTATACAGCACCTACTATGTGCCTGTGTTATACCAAAGGGGAGAAGTGAATGACAGTACCCTGAGTAGGTGTTGAGTATCAAAACCTGAGTCTGCTGGTGATCAGCTTATCCTTGGTGGTCCTGGTGTTCCTTGGAGTCTAGCAGAACCACTGAGGGAAAATGAAGTAGAGAATGGACACCCCCAATATCCCAGAAGACAGCTGGGCCTCCCAGGTGAAATTGTTTAGACAAGTCTCACCTCAATCCTCTGCTTAGCACAGGTAGTCCCTGCTCAAAGCCTCCCCTGCTGTCTTACCATGGCCCATGAGACACACCCTCTGCAGCTTCTAGCCATGACCCTTCATGGGAAGCTGGCTGGTCCTTAGCACTGTTAGTGAGCCCTGCTTCCTCCAGGCTGCTGTGCTGATGCCTGCGTTGTAGCCTTAGCAGAGTATCCACTCCTGGAGGGGAGGGGCAGTGTGGATTTTGTCTTTATCTAGCCAGTGCCTAGCACTGTGCTGGGGACCCATTCTGCATTTAATTAAATAAATGCTTTATTAATTTCTGGTTTACATCATTCATTTCCACCAGATTATGAGTTACATTTTCCCCCCATTTTTTCCCTACCCACCACCCCAGAATAGCAGTCCCACTAGATATCCCCTCATCTAATCTGCTCTCTCCCACATCTTCTCCCATATCCCCTTCGACTTTGCCGTTAGGGCAAGGTGAATCTCTGAGCCCCAATGCCTGGACATCTTATGAAACATTTAATTTTAAAACTTTGATTTTCAGATCCATTCCCTTCCTCCCTTGTCACCCACTCCCTCTGAGAAGATAAGCAACTCAGTATGTGTTGTACATGTATAGCTATGCAAAACATTACCATAGTAGATACATTGTAAAAGACTGCTTATATTTCCCTCCCACCTGTCTCACCTCCCACCTGGTCCATTCCCTACTTTGATCCTGTCCCTCTTTGATAGTGAGTACTTCCAACCTCCCCTCCCCCCGGAATGCCCTCCCCTCCATCATCCCCCCTCCCATCCCCCTTTCCCCTACTCAGGAGAGTGAGTGAGGGTAAGATATTCCATTTAGTATGTATGTGATTCTCTTCTTGAGCCAACTTCAATGAGAATATGCTTTTGCCTTCCTGTTCTTCCCCTCTCCTGCAACTACTTCCCCTTGCCTCTTCTACATGAGATAGTTTACCCTACCCTGTCTCTCTCCATCTCTTCTTGCCACTTTCCTCTCTCACCTCTTGACTTCACCCCTTAAGAATCATCCCTTGCTTGGGGCAGCTAGGTGGCACATCGAGCAGAGCACCGGCCCCAGAGCCAGAAGGACCCAAGCTCGGGTCTGGCCCCAGACACCCAACACACAAACAAAAACCCAGCTGTGTGACCCCGGGCAAGCCACCCAACCCCAATTGCCCTCCAAAAAAAAAAGAATCATCCCTTCCCATCAAATTCAACCTATGCCCCCTATCCATGTATACCTGTGAACATATGCCATGTACCCTTCAATTATTTTCATAATGAGAAAGGTTTCATCAAACACAGTTATTGTTTTTCCATGTAGGACTGTAAATAGTCCAACTTTGATAAGTTCCTTTTGATTTCTTTTCCTTGATTACCTTCTCAAGCATCTCTTGCTTCTTGTGTCTGAATGTCAAATTTTCTATTCAACTCTGGTTTTTTCCTCAAGAATGCTTGAAAGTCCTCTATTCCACTGAATGACCATATTTTCCCTGAAACAAGATACTCAGTTTTGCTGGGTAGGTGACCCTTGGCTTCAATCCCAGCTCTTTTGCCCTCTGGAATATCATATCCCATGCTCTTCGATCCCTCAGTGTAGAAGCTGCCAGGTCCTGGGCTATTCTGATTGTGTTTCCACAGTATTGAAATTGTTTCTTCCTGGCTGCTTGTAGTATTTTCTCCTTGATCTGGGGATTCTGGAACCTGGCCATAATATTCCTGGGAGTTTTCTTTTTGGGATCTTTTTCAGGAGGTGATCTGTGGATTCTTTCAACCTCTATTTTGCCCTCTGGGTCTAAAACATCAGGGCAATTTTCCTTGAGAATTTCTTTAAGGATGGTTTCTAGGTTCTTTCTTTGATCATGGCTTTCAGGTAGTCCAATAATTTTTAAATTATCTCTCCTGGATCTATTTTCCAGGTCAATGGTTTTTCCCATGAGATATTTCATATTGCCTTCTATTCTTTAATTTGTTTGGATCTGTTTAATAGTATCTCAATTTCTCATAAAGTCACTAGCTTCCATTTGCTCCAACGTAACTTTGAAGGAATGAATCTCCTCAGTGAGCTTTTGAATTCTTTTTCCATATGGCAAATTTGACTTTTTAAGGCATTCTTCTCCTCATTGCCTTTCTGAGCCTCTTTTGCCATTTGAGTTAGTCTATTTTTTAAGGTGTTATTTTCCTCAGTCAGGCTGTTGACTATCATTTCATACTTTTCTTGAATCTTTTTCATTTCTCTTCCCAAATTTTCCCCCACTTCTCTTATCTGCTTCTTAAGGTCCTCTATGGCCTGTAGTCAGCTTGTATTTTCATTTGGGGCTTTTGGTGCAGGAGTTCTGACCTCACAGTCCTCCTCTATGCTTTGAGCCTCTTTGCCCCTAAAATAGGAGTCCAATGTTGAACTTTTCTGTTTATTTTGTTTCATTTGCCTAGGCATATTGCTACTTAATTACTTGATTTTGGGGCTTGTTGCCACAGTAGGACTCTGCCACCAGACAGGGGAGCTTCCGCCCAAACGTGGGGTCTTCACAACTTCTGCCAGTTGGGTGGCCTCTGTAAAGCTTCCACCCACTCTGGCAAGTTGGATACCCACCCCAAACTTCCCCCCCAGATCACAATCCAGATCCAGGCAGTTTAAAGCAAGATCGATTAACCCCCAGACTGATTGCTGGATCTTCCTACAGTTCGCAGACCAGGAGCTAGAGCCACTAATGACACTGCAAAATGGCTTCTGTGCGGCTGTTTCTTCAGCGGCTTTCCCCCCGCCCCCAGGGGAGGAAGCCACGTGTTCCCCATATACTGGTCCCAAAGTCCATAGGGCACTAACCTCTCACTTTGTCCTAGGCATATCTGTGCTGATAATTCTGGAATCGCCACAATTGCTGGTGCTCTGGGGTCCCTCCAGCCGGCTGAAGGCCCAGCCTCCTTGGGGCTAAAATCTTGGATCTGGGCTTGGCTCTGTGCGCTGTGCTATCGGTTCCCAGTGAGCTGTGCTGCCTGCTCTCAGAGTGCTGCGCTGGCTGCTCCCTGCAGGGCTGCTGGGCTGTCCTCAGCAGGAGGTTAGCTTCTCTGTGCTGTTCCGTGGGTGCTGGGGCTCCAGAAGTTGTTCAGAGTCCCCTTTCACATTATTTGAAATTTGTGTGGGGCAGAGCACATTGGCAATGCTGTTTCTGCTCTGCCATCTTGGCTCCTCCCCCCCCCCCCCCATTCTGCATTTAAGATATGTTCATTGAATGGAATCAAGCTGAACTGAGCTATACCAAGAAGGCAGATGTCATCCCAGGACAAATAACAAATGATGTCAGCTGTCTTAACCTGGTCTAGAGTCTCACCTGGATGGTCTTCAAAGGCTCACCACCAGTGGCCCATGCAGCCCCTGAGGAATCCGTGAGCTGTGGCCACAGAGGAAACAAATGCAGATGGTCCAGAAGACATCCTCTCTGCCTATGAGACAGAGAAAACATGAAGGACCCCTCAGGTGAATCATGTAAATGATAACGATCATTCCCATGAGCCCTTGCATAGATAGGGTTCAGCTTACTAGTGGGATCCAGCACCATTTGGGTTATTTGAACTCTGGTGTCTAGATGTTCATTAATATGGAGCTTGCAATCCAACTTTAAAAACCTGGTTCTCTTCAGATGAAAAGTCCTCTGTCCCTGCCTCCTCATTTTAAGATTTGTGACAGCAATAGAGAAGTTCACTCCCCACGTTAGCTCTCACCACATTTGAATTGGCCTGTTGTTCTGACCCATAGTGGTCGTTGTGGGGTCCCCAGTGTTACTATGGCCCCAGTTTTGTGCCATCTGCAAATTTGACAAGGGGGTCACATGTGGCTTCATGTATGTCATTGATAAGCATGTTAAAGAGTATGGGCCCAAGGCCAGACCAATGGGTCAGCCCATGAGACACCCCCATGAAAGCAACCACCAAACTGTCAATAACTGCTCAACTCATTTTAAATTTATGTACTGTATCCTAATAGCTAGCTCATGCCTCTCCAATTGTACAAAAGAATGTGATGAGAGTCTTGGTCCAGTCCTTCCCTAAAAGCCAGGCATGCTGTGTTCACAATAGCCTTTGATCTATCAGCGCCGATGGCTGCATCCTGGAGAAGCTGCCCTGGTTTTTAAGGATTTCAGTTTTCCTTTCTAAAACCTCCCAAGTCATCACTTCCATGAGAAGCTCTAGAATTTGCCAGGAATCTAAATGAAAATCATTGACCTCCACCTTGCAGATTCTTCATTCTCCATTCCCACCCCTCCTGCCTCCACCCAAACTGGAATGTTCCCCCTTCTGTGTCCCCTGCTCCCTTTCCCATCCCCCAGAGCATTGCAGCTGCTCCTGCCAGTGGCTCAGCCAGCACATCTACCAGTTCTGCCTGTGCCCAGCCTAGTAACTTGGACTCACTGGGGCCAGCTTGATGCTGCCTCCCCATTTCCTCACTTATGCCCTTATCTATCCATTTTTAGTCTCTCCTTTCCAGTCCAAAGGCAAGTCTCCTCACAGAGAAAACATCAGCAAGCTAAGAGCTCTTAATGAGTCTTCCCACTGTTATTAATGACCATCACTTCATCTGCCCCAAGTCAGGTCTTTGTCCTTTCCTCCTCTTGCCCCCAATGTAGCCAAACAAACAAGCAAATGCCTTTCTGACTTTAGCATTCCCCTCCCCCATTAGAATGGGAGCTCCTTGAGGGCAGGAAGTATTTTGCCTTTCTAGGTCTCCTTAATGACTGGCACAGTGCTTGGCACACAGGAAGCACATCGAGCACTTGCTGAGTGACCAATGGGCCCCCAAACATTCTAGACTTTATTTAACATTCCTGGAACTACAACTCCTAAAGGGTCATCTCACCCTTTGGTATCCAAGCTCAGTTTCTAGTGTCTAGGCATACCACATACCTTACAAGTCTGAGCTGGTCCATGTATTCCCAATGCAAGTTCACCACTCTCTTTGGGTAGTTAGCCCTTCTCCATACTGGGATCATTTCTGGGTCCTGAGGATGCCATTCCAGAGAGTTTCCCATGCTTCTTGAGATGACCTCCCCTGAAGACTAGGAAGCTATTGGAGTCTACCTGTCCTTTCTTTTGCTCTGAAGTCTTCATTCCAAAATCAAGGGTGTTTTTCAAACTCTACCTTCAGATCTCTGCCCCTTCTCAATCATGGACTTCATAAGAATGGCCATCTGTCCTCCAGATTCCTGTAATTTTCACTTCAACAATTCATTCTTCTTTGTTGGTTGGAATTAGGTCAAAATTAGCATTTCCCTTGCCACTCTTTCAAACTTTTTGGAGGATGGAAATATCTTAAAGTCAAGTCATGAGCTTGTTAGCTGCAATCCCTCTGGCAAAGTGAGCTAAGGTAGATGTCTGGGTACCTAAAGTCTCCCATCTTTGTAGATCATGTGTCTGTGCTATGACAATGATCTGGTTCCCAATTTCTCTCTGAATTCTCTCCTCTGTGCTGGTAGTCAATTGCTTACTCCTTCTCCTCCTGCCCACAAGATTACTCCTGCTCCTACTCCCAAGATTTGCCCTCATTAGTGCCCTTTGCAGTGTATGGGTGGCAGGATTTCCTCGTATTGTCACAGATGCTGCTGCTCTTACTTTCAAACAGGGGTTTTCACTTTAGGAATTCACCAATCATGTTTTAAGCACACACCTTGTATGCCTGTCTCCACTTTGATGATCTCAATAAAGGGGTGTGATCCTGGAAAGGTCTTGAGAGTTGTCTAGAGTCCTAGGTCAACTCTTATATCCTCTCCTCCTGGCTTCAAAGATGCCCACCAGGTCAAATTTGCTTCCTCACTCAGGATCTCAAGGTAACCCATTCAAATGTCTGTCCTTTGTGTATTTGTGGAAGGGAATCTAAGGCCACCAGCTTGGTCTCCGGCTCTTCTTGGAAACTGGCTTGTAGGATACAGCAGGCAGTCCTCTCTACAGATAGTTGCCTATGTTATACCAGCTACTACTCTCTATGACATCTGGTTTGGAAGATATAAGGAAGAGGGTGCCCCACCAAATTACCCATTATTCCTCCTCTCCTTTTTCAGGTTATCATCTCTAAGAACCCATCAGACCTCCACTGACCTCACTCCATCACAACTGTGGATACCTTATCATGACTTGTAACACATGAACCCACTTCCTCAACCATTACACCTTTCCTCACTCCTATAATTCAAGAACTACACAAGGACTGCAACCTGTACCAGTGGTGTAAGTGGTCACTACTGGCAGATGTCGGATCCCCCAGAGAATGATATTTGGATTGAGAGGATAGAACACAAAGGCTAATGGGGAGGATCAGCTATGCGGTATAACAGATGTGTGGTTGGAATCCTGACCCAGAAACTTATTATCTGTGTGACCCTGGGCAAGTCACTTAACCTATGTCTGCTTCTGTTTCTCTCCTGTAAAATATAATAGTAGCACCTACCTCTTAAGGTTGAACAAAATAAAATAATATTTGTAAAGTGCTTTGCAAACCTTCCCACACTATAGAAATGCTGGCTACGGTTGCTATTACTACTACTACTACCACCAGAGAAACAAGCAAATGAAACTGATGGCAAAGACCCCACCTGGATCATCTTCATCCTAAGCAAGAACTGACAGATGTGATGCTGCATCATTGTGAGTAGAGAAAGGGAGACATCTCAGGTTTGGAGAAGGTGGAACATTACCCAGATGAGCAGAAAAGTACAGAGTGAACCTAGAAAGGTTTGTGATAAGCCAGGGGGCAGCTGGAAGAACAGCCAGGAGGGTAACCAGGGGGGCAATAAGGGGGACAGGTGGGAGGACAGCCAGGAGGGTACCCAGGAGGGCAGTAAGGGGGACAGGTGGGAGGACAGCCAGGAGGGTACCCAGGAGGGCAGTAAGGGGGATAGGTGGGTGGGCAGCCAGGAGGCAGCCAGGGTGGGGGAAGCTGGGAGGGCAAACAGGAGGGGAGGCAGCCAGGGGGCAGCCAGGAGGGCAGTAAGGGGGCAGCAGGGAGGGCAGCCAGGAGAGTAACCAGGAGGGCAGTGAGGGGGGGCATCAGGGAGGGCAGCCAGGAGGGTAACCAGGGGGGCAGTAAGGGGGCAGCATGGAGGATAGCCAGGAGGGTAACCAGGAGGGCAGTAATGGGGGCAACCAGGGGGATAGCTGGAAGGTAACCAGAAGGGGAGGCAGTAGGGGGTGGGGGGGCAGCCAGCAGGCTAAAGGGAGTGTGAGGCCATATCTTCGGAGGAATCTCTGAAGGGCCTGGGGTTAGTCGAGAAGCTCATCAAGATGTGCTAGTTATCTTCACAGGCCACCACCTGGCAAAAGGATTTGATTCATTTCAGTTGGCTTCAGGAGGCAGAATAAGAAAGGAGTAAGGGGTAAGTGGTGCAAAGAGAGAAAGAAAGCCACAGGATCAGAACTAGACAACAACAGAAGCAGATGGCCCCTATGCCAGCCCTGCTGCCGAGTGTATTCTTCATAGGGAGACTACTAGAAGTTCAGGAAGGCCCTTTCTAACTCTGAAATACTCACCATAGTGTCTTCTTGACTTTCAGTCTAGCTCCTACAGCCATCCCCTGGGGTACAGCTCCTGTGGAGAAAGCACCCACCATCCTCCCTCTACCACCAATGTCAACTGGCAATGAACTGCCCCTCCTAGGGCAGGCAGAGCAGCCTAGCTAAGGCAGCATGGTATCCTGATGAAGAGAGTGGGGGTGACATGTGCCAGAGGAGGAGCCCAGCTCCTCCATGGCCTGCACCACCACCTTCTCTGAAGCCTTGGTGGTGCCAAAAGCCACATTCCCCAGAGCACTTGCCCTCCATCCAAACTAGCCCCCCACAACCACTCTCCAGGGCCTCTATCCCTGGGAAGAAGGGGCATGCCATCCCAGTTAACACCCTCCCACCTGATAATTAACTGCCCTTTATAGGCAGACAAGTCCAGGCATCCCTGGAACAGTGACTCTCCTTAGGATACACCCTTATTGTAAAACCTGCGAAGCCGCTGAGAGTACTGACAAACATCCATCACACTGCTTGCATCTGTCATTCAGAAAGCAGCTCTTGTGGAGATGAGAGCTGCTGAAGGCGTCTGCAGATGCTGGAGCACCTGACCCCTTAACAGCCACAGCCACTGAGGGCCAGGACAAGAGGGTCCTCACCCCAAATTCCTTGATATCACCAAATCATTAAATGGGTTTGATTTTGTCAATGGACATGCCACAAATGTGGTTGCTCCTCCTTCTGTCTTACCTCTGTGCCCTTAGGACTCCAGGGAAATGCCATCTGCTTGTAGCTGGAAACTCCAATATTACTTATCTCCCCAACTAGAATGTGAGCTCCTTGACTTCTCTGCTTTTCTATTTGCATCCCCAGGACTGAGCACAGGGTTTTCAAGCTCCTAATAAGTGCTTTTGTTTGTTAGTTTTCATTCATTCAAACACTGAAATTCTCTGGTCTGAGAATTCTCAGGGAAAAGAAAATCTTTAAGCTATAGGTCAGTGGACTTGACTTTGTAACCCTGGGGGAATTCTAGAATATAGTATTACAGGAGAACATCTGGAAAAGTCAGCAATGACCAAGAACTACACTGACTTCATGGTCCACTCAGAGCATTCTGGTTTAGGCTTGGAAAGTTCAGAGGATACTTCAGATAGAGTTCACCTCGATTGGAGCAAAACATTTTACATGTTCACCAGCACTATCCTTATGGAAAACATGGAGAGATGCAGCTTAGGTGATAGTTGGGTAGATGTGGGACCACGAGCCAAAGAATGGTCATGAAGAGCTGGCTGCCAGCTTAAAAGGAGATTGCTATTGGAGGGCCTTCAGGGCTCACACTTGGCCTTATGCTGCTGAATAGCTTTGTCAATGACTTGTATCAGGGCATTGATGACATTGTTGTTGAATTTCCAGGTAACACTAAGCAAGGCGAGAGAATTCAAAGTGGATGCCAGAGTCTGTATCCAGCTTAGAGCACTGGGCAAAGTCCAATAACATGAACCTTCAATGGAGAGAAAGGCAATTTCCTACACATGGGTTCAAAGATAAATTTCACAGAAGACAGTGTGACAGGGTCAGAAAGGCAATGTTCCAAAAGCAGGTCTCAGGACTCCAGACAACTTCCAGCTAAAATCTCAGTCAACAGTGTGATGCAATAGCCGAAAAGAATCATATGCATCTTTGACTTAAGAGGCACTGAAAGCACAGCACTAGGGAGATTCTAGTCTTTCTGCATGGTGCTCAGCTCAGCCCCTCTCTGGAGGCGGGTGCTCCCCTCTGGGCACTATAGTGATCAACCAGAAAGCTTCAAAGAAAGGTGCCCAGGGTGTGGAAGGGCCTCAATTCCATGCCATATGAAGACTGGTTGAAGGAATTAAGGATGTTTGGCTTGGAGAAGTGAAGGCTCAGGTGGGCTGGAGATATCAAAGTACTCAAGGGGTCATCCCAAAGTGAAGGGAAGAGATTCATTTTACTTGGCCCCCAAGGGTAACCAAGAGTGACAGGTGGGGACTGCAAAGATGTAAACCTTGATGACAGAGCATCAATTAATCCAGGTCATCTCTCTGAGCAACGTGAACAGTGCAAGGCTGTGGTGAAATGATGCAGATCAGAAGTTTACCACCACTAGGGCCTTACCCAAGACAAGATGGCCACTCACCAGGAGGGCTGCCCCAGGATTTCCTGGCGGGGCACATGTGAATTGCCTGGACTCTCTGGGCCTGTCTGGCTCGGGGACCCTTTGGTGCTCTGCCTCACACTTCTCTCCCCTGGGCCATGGGCATCCTCTTGTGAGAGTATCCAAGTCCTAGACAGCAACAAAAACTGCAAGAGGGACTAGAAAGGAGGGACAATAGGGACTTGTTGTTGTTAGTTTTCCCCACTCTTTGGACATTAACAAATGATGCATGACAACAAGAACTGAAAAAAATAGCAAGTCTTCCCTCCCTGGGATCCCACTGCACTGAATCCAACCAATATGTATTCACTGACAACAGTGGGAACAAAATCCAGATACGGTTGATGACAACAATGAACTGGAAAACCTCAGGAATTTAAATTCATTGTGGAGAGAGTTAGTCTGAGGTCAGAAAAATCCCATCTATTGGATTGTGTATCTACAGGCCTCTATATCTCGGTATATACACATCCATCTACCTGCCTATCTGTCTGTAATCTGTCATCTATCTTACCGATCTTCTTCATCTAGCCATTTATCTTCTTATCTACTTATGTGTCGACTGTGTCTAACCCTAACCCCACATTATCTGTCTATGTTTACTTATCCATCTATCCATTTTATCATCAACCAATCTGTCTACCTACTTACTATCCCCTTTGCCTATATATCCATCAATCCATCCATCCATCCATCCATCCATCCCTCTATCCATCTATCTATCTACTTTCTCTCTCTCTCTCTCTCTCTCTCTCTCTCTCTCTCTCTCTCTCTCTCTCTCCTTTGTCTATCTATCTATCTATCTATGTACCTATCTATCTATTTATCTGCTTTGTCTGTCTGTCTATCTCTCTGTCTGTTTATCTCAGATACATTTGAGTTGCATGGTACTGGGCAAACCACTTAGTGCCTCTGAACTTCAGATTATTATTTTTAAAGTGCAGATAATAATATCTGCCCCACCTGCCTCCCAGGGTAAAACGTATAGTTCATAATCACCCACAATAAGAATCCTTGATATTCACTTTGCTTGAGTCTCACATATATCTGTGAATGATATGGTGACCAAGGTAGATCATTATTAGTAGAGGTAATATGTAAATGATTATTACCATTGTGATTGCTATTCTTTCCAGTACTTACAGTAGCAAAAAGCAGGCTTGCCAATGGGTGCCAGTGAGTGCCAATGTTTATCAATGAATTGGTCCATTATTCCTAATGTTTGTTTTTTTAATGGATTTTACCCAAATACTTGAGAACCATTTCATCAGAGAGTTATACTTCCTCCTCCTCCCCACCACTAACTACAGTTCCCTTTTCAGCATCCCTTGGCTTAGAAAACTTTTCTTACAAGAGGATGTGAAGGTAAATCTCAGTCCTGTCTTTCCCCACCATAATCATAAATTCCCATGAAGTGTGACTCTACAAGTTCCTTCCCTGCAGAGATCACTAAGTGCTATGAGCATGACTCTAATCTCCTATAACATGGTCTAATATGAAGAGACTTGCAGCCAGCTTTGGAAGACAGGAATGGGGCTCTGGCCCTGAGTCTGCATGTGTAGCATGATTCATTTGAGCAATATACTGAACCTCTCAGGGCCTCAGTTTTCTCACTTTTGAAATGTCCAAGTTGGTCTAATTGATCTTCAAGGACGTCTCTGATTCTCAACACCCATCATTCTCTTGTCCTAATGACTCTAAGTTATGTAGATTGACAAATGGGATGAGAGGAAAACCCAGATATCTGAGTTTGGCTGGCTGTACTATTTTCACAAGAGAAGGGAGCTGCTGCACAAACAAAAAACAAAACAAGGCAAGCAGAGATTCTGGCACTTGGGAGGATTTACTATCTATAAACAGATATTTGTTACAGATGACATTCCACCATTTTGAAAACATTTATATTTGAATTTGTGAGACTTTGAGTCGAATGAGTGTTTCCTCTGCCCTCAAAGGCCTGCTGCCCCGAGTGATAGTGCTTCAGAGGGTGTGGGGCTCCACCTGCCTCCTGTCAGGGATGCTGTAGTGATAAGCCTCGCACAAACCCCTGAGACACCTTCCACTCTGAGATGCTTCCACAGGTCTCTGTCAATGGACTTCTCTGAAGGGAAACCCAGAAGAATGACAAGTGGAGACAAAAAGTCAGAGAGCAATATAGGCTTTCTACCAGATACTGCGCCTTCAGAGTGCTGGATAGGCAGGGCTCTCCAGTCTGCTTTAACTTTCCCCTCCCTGGTTAGAATGTAAACTCCTTGAGAGAAGGGATGGGCTCCTTCTTTGTGTTTATATCCCTATTGGCTAGCACAGGGTCTGGGGAGGGACTTAATTTGTTCTCTTGTTTGATTGATTACAAGGCTGTTACAAGACAATTCTATAGGATTGTTGTCATTGTCCTATGTGTGTGTTCTTCAGGACAGGTCCCTAACATTTGGGATGGTTCTTTATAAAATGGAATGATTGTCAACCTTACTACTACCCTACTATGAGAGCTAGAGAAGTCTTTAGAGAACAGTCAATTGGCTATCCTGGGACCAGGAGTAGGGAGCAGTGAGTTTCTTGTCATTTAAAGAGTTTTCTTTTGTGTTTTAAAAATAAGCTTTTATCGATCTTTTTGTTTTTTATATCACCATAGTCTCTCCAATATCTATCTCCCTGCCCCCCTAGAGAGCTATCTCATATCATAAATAATAGTTTTCCAAACTAAAAAAAAGAAAAAAGAGAAAAAAATCAGTGCTACTAATCGATACATCAACAATTTTGGAAAATATATGCAGCAACAAATATGGATCTGCCAATTCTGCCAAGAGGAGAGTGGCTGTGTCCTCTCAACTCTTCTTCCAAGTCACACTTGCTCTTCATCTTTTTGCAACATTCACTTTTGATGTTTTTATGTGTGGCTCTTCTTTCCCTTTATATTATTGTTGTGTATATTGTTTTATTGCCTTCTTGCTTCACTCTTTATCAGTTTCTATAGATCTTTTCATGCTTCTCTGTATTCAACACATGTGTCCTTTCTTACAGCACAATAATATTACATTTATATTCACGTACCAAAACATGTGTAGCCATTTCCCAATCAAAGACCATCTACTTAATTTCTAATCCTGTGCTGTCCCAAACAGTGCTGCTAAAATATTTTGGTATACATAGGGACTTTTTTTTCTCAAAGACATCCTTGGGGTATTGACCTAAGAATGGAATCTGGAATCTTTGGGTCAAAAGATACATACATACGTGTGTGTGTGTGTGTGTGTGTGTGTGTGTGTGTGTGTGTGTGTACTTTAGCAACTTTATTTCCATAATTCCTAATTGCTTTCCAAAATGCCTCTTCTGATTCAGAGATCCACCAACAACACACCAGTGTGCTTATCTTCCCCCAACCTCTCCAACTTTGATGATTTCCATCTTTTGTTAGCGTTGTCAATTTGCAGAATGTTAGGTGAAACTTGAGGGTTTGATTTGAATTTCTTTCATTTTTAGTGATTTAGAACATTCTTTCATGTGGTTATTAATTTGCAGTTCTTATTCTGAGAACTATTTGCTTGTATCACTGACCACTTATGTATTGTAGAATGTCTTTTGGTCTAAAACATATTTGTTAGTTATTTATGTATCTTTGATACTAAACCCTTACTAGAGAAATTTTATATGGATACTTTTTCCCCAATCACCCACTTCCCTACTCAGCCACCATGCATTGTTGTTCTGTGCAGAAGCTCTTCCTAGTCACACAATCAAGTGATTTGTTTTATCTTTTAATTATCTCTATCCCTTCTCTGGTTAAGAACACATTGTGGGGGTAGAGTCATGATGGTGGAGTAAAAGCAGGAACTTGCTTAAGCTTCCATTCCAACTACCTCCAATACCTGTAAAATATGACTCTAAACAAGTTTTAGAGCTAAGAGCCCACAAAGTGACAGAGAGAAACAAGTCTCTTTCTGAAGGCAGCCTGGCAAGTTGACAGGAAGGGTCTATCCCATCAGGATGGGAGCAGAGCAAAGTCCTGCATGGGTTGGGCTGGCATAGACCTGCTGGAGCAGACTTCAGGAGAGTGAATCACTGGCAACTGTGGCAATTTCCAGACTTCTCACCCCACAAATGCCAAAGACAAAGTTAAAGGTCAGCAGGGAAACATGGGTGAGAAAAGAGAACTGTCTGGCCCCTGCCCTCAAGGTTGCATAGGTGCCAGTGGCTGCTTTCTAGCTCCAGGGCCACAGATGGTGTAGGGGGGAGAACCAAGCAGCTGATCAGAGGGACATTGCAGGAATCTCTTTGCTTGTGCTGAGGCAGGATCATCATTCTTAGCCCTGCTTGGACGTGGGTGGTAGTCTTGAGTGATGGTCCTGGAGCAAGGAGAACTGACTTGGCAAACCTTGTGGAGGCTGTGGAGAGGAAGACCTCCTCAGAGTTCTGAGGCAGGTGCCTAGAAGTAGCTCTGACAACAGCTGCACAAAATCCCAGAAATTTGGGACACAGCATTCTCCACTCTGGAAGCAGAGCTCTACCATGGCAAAGAACTCAAAAGTCAAGTAACTGGCTGACATTATGAGCAAACAGAGGAAGCACAATCAAACCATAGAATCTTCCATTGGAGACAAAGAATATCAAAACATATAACCATAAGAATACAACAAAGTCTAAGCTCCTGCAACAAAAACCTGCAAGAAAAATGTGAATTAGTCACAGGCCATGAAGGAACTGAAAAAGGATTTTAAAAATCAGAGTAAGAAAAGGAGTGGAATCATTAGGAAGCGAAATGACAGTGATGAAAGAAAACAATGAAAAACAAGCCAACAGCCTGCTAAAGAAGAAACCCCCCACCCGAAATACTGAAGAAAACAACACCTTAAAAATAGACTAACTCAAATGGCAAAAGAGGTTCAAAAAGCCAATGAGAAGAGTACCTTAAAAAAGAAGAATTGGCAAAATGGAAAAAAGAAGTCCAAAAGCTCACTGAAGAAAATAATTACTTCATAATTAGAATAGAGCAGATGGAAGCTAAGGACTTTATGAGAAACCAAGATATTACAAAACAGATCTGGCTACAGAACCCACAAAATGACAGGGAAGCTAACCTCTTGCTGAAGACAGCCTGGCAGCCTGGCAGGGAGCAGTCAGCACAGTGGTAACCCTGAGGTTTTAGCCCCAGGGCAGCCTGACCAGCAACCAGCTGGAGGGACTTCAGAATACCAGCGGCTGTGGCATTTCCAGAATTATCAACATATAGATGAAAGACAAAGTGAGAGGTCAGTGAAGTATGGACTTTAGGAATAGTGAGAAGAGTGTGTTGGCCTGTTCCCATGGGGGTGAGAAGCCACTGAGGAGCTGCGTCAAAACCACTACCATGTTGCAGCTTCAGTTCATGGCCTGTGGACTGTAGGGGGACTGGCAATCAGTCTGGGGGGTGGTGATCGCTCTTGTTTTAACCTTCTTGGATCTGGATTGCAGTCTGGAGTGGAGGTATTGGGGTGTATGACCAGCTTGCCAGAGCATGGGGAGGCTTCAGAGAGGGCACCCAACTAAAACCTCCAGCAGCTGAGAAAACCCCAGTGTTTGGGAGAGAAGCTCCCCTGGCTGGTGGCAGAGTCCTACTGTGGCAACAAGCCCAAAAGTCAAGTAATCGAGTGACAACATGCCTAGGCAAAGGAAACAAAATAAACAGAAAAATTCAACATTAGTCTCCTATTTTGGGGGCAAAAAGAATCGAAACAGGGAACAGGAGGAGGACTGTGAGGTCAGAACTCCACACCAAAAGCCCCAAATGAAAATACAAGCTGGTTACAGGCCAGAGAGGACCTTAAGAAGCAGATAAGAGAAGTGGGGGGAAATTGGGAAGAGAAATGAAAAAAATGCAAGAAAAGGATGAAATGAGAGTCAACAGCCTGACTGAGGAAAATAACACCTTAAAAATAGACAAACTCAAATGGCAAAAGAGGCTCAGAAAGGCCATGAGGAAAAGAATGCCTTAAAAAGCCAAAAAGCCATGATCAAAGAAAGAACCTAGAAATCATCCTTAAAGAAATTCTCAAGGAAAATTGCCCTGATGTTTTAGACCCAGAGGGCAAAATAGAGCTTGAAATAATCCACAGATCACCTCCTGAAAAAGATCCCAAAAAGAAAACTCCCAGGAATATTATAGCCAGGTTCCAGAAGCCCCAGATCAAGGAGAAAATACTACAAGCAGCCAGGAAGAAACAATTTCAATATTGTGGAAACACAATCAGAATAGCCCAGGACCTGGCAGCTTCTACACTGAGGGATCGAAGGGCATGGAATATGATATTCCAGAGGGCAAAAGAACTGGGAATGAACCCAAGGGTCACCTACCCAGCAAAACTGAGTATTTTGTTTCAGGGAAAATATGGTCATTCAGTGGAATAGAGGACTTTCAAGCATTCTTGAGGAAAAAAACCAGAATTGAATAGAAAATTTGACATCCAGACACAAGAAGCAAGAGATGCTTGAGAAGGTAAACAGGGAAAAGAAATCATAAGGAACTTATCAAAGTTGAACTATTTACATTCCTACATGGAAAAACAATAACTGTGTCTCATGAAACCTTCCTTATTATGAAAATAGTTTAAGAAGGGTATATAGCCATATGAATACATATGTGAATGTGTGTATATATGTTTTCAGGTACACATAGAGGGCACGGGTAGAATTTAATATGAAGGGATGGTATCTAAAAGGTGAAATTAAGAGGTGAAAGAGGAATATAATGAAAGGGGATAGGGAGAGACTGAATGGGGTAAACTATCTCATATAGAAGAGGCAAGAGAAAAGGGTTGCAAAGAAAGGGAAGAACAGGAAGGCAAAAAGGCAAAACCTTATTCTCATTGAATTTGCCCCAGGGAGAGAATGACATACATACTAAATAGAGTATCTCACTCTACAGGAGAGTTGGTGGAAAGGGGATGAGAGAGAGGATGATGGAAGGGAGGGCAGGCTGGGGGGGGGAGGGAAATTGGAAGCACCCACTTTTGAAAAGGGACAGGATCAAAGTAAGGAATAGGCCAAGTGGGAGGTGGGATAGGAGTGAGGGAAATATAGTCAGTCTTTTACCATATATCTACTATGATAATGGTTTGCATAGCTATACATGTACAACATATACTGAATTGCTTATCTTTCCAGCAAGGGTGGGTGACAAGGGAGGAAGGGAATGAATCTGCAATTCAAAGTTTTAAAATCAAATGTTTTAAATATATATAAATACTATTATTAATTTTATTTTACATATAATTGGGAAATAAGATATAAAAGCATGTAGCACAGAGATTCACCTTGCCCTACTGGAAAAATCGAAGGGGATATGGGAGAATATATGGGAGAGAGGAGTTTGGCTGAGGGGATATCCTGTGGGAGTGCTATTCTGGGGTGGTGGGTAGGGGAAAAATGGGGAAAAATTGTAACTCAAAATCTGGTGGAAATGAATGATGAAAATCAGAAGTTAATAAAGCATTTGAAAAAAAAGATCTGAAAGAATGAAAAAATAGAAGACAATGTGAAACATCTCACTGGAAAACCACTGACATGGAAAATAAATCCAGGAGAGATAATTTAAAAAATTATTGGACTGCCTGAAAGTCATGATAAAAAAAAGACTAGCCATCATCTTTCAAGAAATTATCAAGGAAAACTGCCCTGATATTCTAGAACCAGAAAATAAAAGAGAAATTGAAAGAATTCACTGATTACCTCTCTAAAAAAGATCCCCAAAACAAGACTCCTAGGAATATTATAGCCAAATTTCAGAGTTCCCAGGTCAAGAAGAAAATTTACAAGCAGTCAGGAAAAAACAATTTGAGTATTGCGGAAATACAATCAGTATAACACAATATCTGGCAACTTCTACATTAAGTGATTGAAGGGCTTAGAATATGATATTCTGTAAGTCAAAGGAGCTAGGATTAAAACCAAGAATCACCTACCCAACAAAACTGAGTATAATGCTTCAGGAGAAAATGCAGTTATTCAATGACATAGAGGATTTTCAAGCATTCTTAATGAAAAGACCAGAAATGAACAGAAAATTTGGCATTCAAATACAAGAATCAAGAGAAGCATAAAAGGTAAACAGGAAAAAAAATCATAAGGAACTTATTAAAGTTGAACTACTTACATTCCCACATGGAAAGATGATATTTGTAACTCATAAGACTTTTCTCAGTATTAGGATAATTGAAGGGAAATCACATATGTGTGTATACATATTTGTACATATATGTATATATGTGTATGTGTGTGTATACATAGACAGAGGGCACAGGGTGAGTTGAATATAAAGGCATGATATTTAAAAAATAAAATTAAGAGGTGAGAGGAATATATTGGGAGGAGAAAGGGAGAGATAGAATAAGGTGAATTATCTCACATAAATGATGCAAAAAATGTTTTACAATGGAAGGGCAGAGCAGGGAGGTAAAAGGGACTGAGTCAACTTACTCTCATTTGATTTGGCTAAAGGAGGGAATAATACACACACTCAATTGGGTATCTAACCCTATAGGAAATTAGGGGGAAGGAGATAAGAGGAGGGCATGATTGAAAGGAGGGCAGATTGGGAGAGGGGTAGTAAGAAGCGAACACTTTTGAAAAGGGACAGGGTTAAAAGAGAAAAAAGAATAAATGGGGGAAGGAATAGGATGGAGGGAAACATAGTTAGTCTTTCACAATATGACTACTATGGAAACGTTTTGCATAAGTACACATGTATAACTTATATTGAATTGCTTGTCCTCTCAGTGGGGTGGATGAAGAGGGAAGGTGAGGATGGAATAAGGGAGAGAATCTAGAACTCAAAGTTTTAAAAACAAATATTAAAAACTGTTTTTACATGCAACTGCGATATAAGGTATATAGGCAATGGGGTATAGAAATTCATCGTGCCCTATAAGGAAGTAATGGTTAAGAGGATAAGAGAGGGATAAGGAGGGATAGAAGAGAGGGCAGACTGAGGAAGGGGTATTCAGTATGCTTGCCATCTTGCGGTGGTGGTAGGGGAGAGATGGAGAGAAATTTTGGAAATCAAAATCTTGTGAAAATGAATGTTGAACACTAAAAGTAAATAAATACATAGAAAAAATAAAAGAATATACCTGTACCCCATTGCTAGGTGAGTAATATGATTTGCTTCTCTCCTAATAGTTTATGCTGTTCTCTTTAATATTAGGGTCAAATATCCATTTCAAATATATGATATAATATGGTGCAAAATGTGGGCCTCAGGCCATTTTCTGTCAGACTTTCATTTTCCTAGTGATTTTTTTTTCATCAATTAGAAAGGTCTTTCTGAAATCATCTTGGTTTTCCATGTTTGCTTGCAGTGGGTTGCTGGGTGTCATGGTTTCCTTTCTGCCTTTCTCTAGTATGGTAAATTGATTGACCTCCCTAAACTACCACCAGTTGTTTTTGATGACTGCTACTTTATTACATAGTTTGAGGCTGAGAAGTGTTATTCTCCTTTTTTGCCCACTTCTTTTCATCATTTTCCTTGAAGTTCTGTGTCTTTTATTTTTCCAAATGAATTTGTTTCTCATTTTGCCAAGTTCTATAAAGTATCGCACTGGTAATTTAATTGTTATAGCATTAAATGTTAATTAAATTTGGTAGTATTTTCATTTATATTAAATTGCCATAGCCAAGCCAAGAATGTGAATATTCCTCCAGCTATTTCTGTGGTTCTTTTTTCTTTAAAGAATACTTTGGGAGGCCTGGAAGACAACCCTGGGTAGTGCTGAGGCCTGGATGCTGAAGCATGCAGAGGCCCAGACACTGAGGTGATGACAAGGCCTAATCAACATCATGGCAAGTTGACCCACCAACCACAAGGGCCACTGCCAGGCCTATCACTGCATGATTAGGACTGGACAGAGCAGGGTAATAACCAAATGCAGGGCCTCTGGCAGGGGCAGCAGCTACTCCTGGGACTACCAACCCACAGCCCAGAAATTTAAAAAAGCCCCTATCTGGACTTCTAGGGACCAGGATGGCAGAATGAACCCTGGCTGCTCCAATCCCCCCTCTAACCCTGGAAACATAGTAATTATTGCCCCAGAGCAAAACTTTAAACAGTAAAAGCCTGGGAACCCTAGAGGAAGGGCATGGCTAGGGCCCTGCCTCAAAATGGCTTAAAAGCAGGCTGCAAAGACAAAGACCCTGGAGTCCTATTATTGTGAGAGGGAGGAACCAAATTCATAGGGAGACAGTGTTGACTCCACACCCACAGCTGAAGCCTCAACAGGGAACTGGTCTCAAGCACAGAAAGCATTCTTAGATGAGCTCAAAAGGAACTTTGAAAACCAAATTAGAGAGATAGAAGATGAAATGAATAATTCTTTTAAAATCAAAATTGCAAAATTAGAAAAATATTACAAATGAATACAACTCCTTAAAAAGAAAAATGTGTTGAATAGAGAGCTAGCCCTGGAGTCAGAAGGACCTGAGTTCAGTTCAGGCCTCAGCCACTTAACACACACAAACAAAAAAAAAACCTAGCTGTGTAACCTTGGGCAAGTTACTTAACCCCAATTGCCCTCCAAAAAGCAAAAAAAAAAAAAACAAAACAAAACAAAACCCAAATGTGTGATATGGAAAAGGAGCTCCAAAAACTAACTGAGGAAAACAATTCATTAAAAACTAGAATCAACCAAACTGAAGCCAATAACTCTATGAGGAACCAAGAATTAGGCAAATAAAACATCAATAATGAAAAATTAGAAAAAGAGGTAAAATATCTAACTGGAAAAATAAATGACCGGGAAAATAGATCCAGGAGAGACAATCTGAGAATCATAGGCCTACCAGAAAATCATGATGAAAATATGATCCTGGACATCTTCCAAGAGCTCATCAAGGAAAACTGCCCTGAGATACTATAACTAGGGGGTAAAATAGAAATCAAGAGAATCCACCAGACACCTCCTAAAAGAGAACCCAAATTGAAAATTCTGTGAAATGTTGTGGCCAAACTCCAGAATAACTAGGTAAAGGAGAACATACTACAAGCAGCCAGAAAGAAACAATTCAAATATCATGGAACCACAATGAGGATCTCACAGGATCTGGCAGCCTCTAAACTGAAAGACTGGAGGAAGTAGAATACAATTTTTCACAAGGCAAAAGAGCTCAGGTTACAACCAAAGATTACCTACCCAGTGAAACTGAACATATTCTTCCAGGCAAAGAGATGGTTATTCAGTGATATAACAGATTTCCAGACTTTCTTGATGAAAAAGCCAGAGCTCAATCGAAAATTCAACCTCCAACTACAAGACACTAGAGACATAGAAAGGTAAACAAGGAAAGCACCACACACACACACACACACACACACACACACACACACACACACACACACCCTGTTATTTAAGAAGAGCAAACTGTTTATAGACAAGTAGAGCATATGGGTATAAATTACACAAAATGATGATAAAGAAAAACTTATGAAGGGCTACAAAGGGACTGCAATGGAAGAAGAGGAAAGAATGAAGTGGAAAAGGGTAAATTATGCCACACAAAGAGGCATAAAAACAATATAGCAGAGGGAAAGAAGGGAGGGAGTTGAGCATTATATGAGATTTTCCTTCATTGGTTCTGGTGCAAGGAGGGAAAAACACAACCAGTTAAGCATAGGACTCTATGGAGAAGAGACACAAAATTTATCATAATACAGGGAAAGAGGGGAGGGAGAGGAGTTTTGCATGAGCTCTGTTCCTGACACTCTTGGTTCGAAGAAGAAATAACATACTGCATTAAATATAAAAAATAGCATATCCTACAGGCAGTAGGAGGGGGGGAAGGGCTACAAAAGGGGGGGGCGGTTAAAAGCAAGGGAAGAAGCAAGGGAGAAGGGGAAGAAAACAGAGGGGGGGCTAATAAGAAGGGAATACTGAGGGAGGTGGTGATCAAAAGGAAAACCCTTAAGGAGGGCAAGGGAGAAGGGGAGAAAAATAAAAGCATAAACAGGGGAGGAAATAGGATGGAGGGAAAGAGACAGTCATCATAACTGTGAATGTGAATGGGATGAACTCTCACATAAAACAGAGGCAAATAGCAGAATGGATTAAAAGCCATAACCCTACAATATGATGTTTACAAGAAACACATCTGAAGCAAAGGGATACACACAGGAAAAAGATAAAAGGCTGGAGTAAAATATATCATGCCTCAGCTAAAGTAAATAAAGCAGGGGTAGCAACCCTTATCTCAGATAAATCAAAAGCAAACGTTAATCTAATTAAAAGAGATAAGGAAGGAAACTATATCCTGCTAAAAGCCACCACCGAGAATGAAGCCATATCATTACTCAACATATATGCACCAAGTGGTATAGCATCCAAATTCCTAGAGGAGAAGGTAAGGGAATTAAAGGAAGAAATAGATAGCAAAACTACACTAGTGCGGGACCTTAAACTCCCCCTCTCTGAACTTGATAAATCTAACCTCAAAATAAACAAGAAAGAAGTTAAGGAGGTGAATAGAATTTTAGAGAAACTAGATATGATGGATCTCTGGAGAAAAATGAATGAGGATAAAAAGGAATATACCTTCTTCTCAGTGGTACATGGCACATACACAAAAATCCACCATGTACTAGGACATAAAAACCTCACAATTCTGTGCAGAAAGGTAGAAATAATAAATGCATCATTCTCAGACCAAGACTACAGCAACTTATCACAAGAATAATACACTTTGAAAAGATAGGATTTATTCCAGGAATGCAAGGGTGATTCAATATTAGGAAAACCATCCGTATAATTGGTCATAACAATAAGAAAACTAGCAGAAACCACATGATTAGATGCAGAAAAGGCTTTTGACAAAATACAAAATCCATTCCTATTAAAAGCACTAGAAAGTATAGGAATAAATGAAGACTTCCTTAAAATAATAAGTAGCATCTATTTAAGGCCATCAGCAAGTATTACATGTAATGGGAATAAGTTTATTTCAATAAGATCAGGTGTGAAACAAGGGTGTCCACTATCACCCCTCTTATTCAATCTGGTACTAGAAATGTTAGCAGTAGCAATTAGAGAAGAAAAAGAAATCAAAGGAATAAATTAGGCAAAAAAGAGACCAAGTTATCACTCTTTGTGGATAACATGATGATATACTTAGAGAATCCTAAAGAATCAAGTAAAGAACTACTTGAGACAATAAATAAATTTGGCAAAGTTGAACGATATAAAATAAACCCACATAAATCCTCAGCATTGCTGTATATTTCTAATGAAATCCAAAAGCAAGAGATAGAAAGAAAAATCCCACCTAAAGTTAATGTAGAGATTATAAAATATTTGGGGATCTACCTGCCAAAACAAACCCAGGACCTATATGAACAAAACTACAAAACACTTTTCACACAAATAAAGTCAGATCAAACTAATTGGAAAAACATCAATTGCTCTTGCCTGGGTCAAGCTAATAAAATAAAAATGACAATTTTACCTAAATTAAATTATATATTTCATGCCATACCAATCAATTTACATATATAACTGTAACCATATACACACACATTCACATATGTATTCACAGGACCATACACCCTTCTTCCATTATTTTCATAATGAGAAAAGTTCCATCAGTCACAGTTATTGTTTTTCCATGTAGGAATGTAAATAGGTCAACTTTGATAAGTTCGTTTTGATTTCTTTTCCCTGTTTATTTTCTCAAGCATCTCTCACTTCTTGTGTCTGAATGTCAAATTTTCTCTTCAACTCGGGTTTTTCATCAAGAATGCTTGAAAGTCCTCTATTCCACTGAATGACCATATTTTCCCCTGAAACAAGATACTCAGTTTTGCTGGGTAGGTGACCCTTGGCTTCATTCCCAGCTCTTTTGCCCTCTGGAATATCATATTCCATGCTCTTCGATCCCTCAGTGTAGAAGCTGCCAGGTCCTGGGCTATTCTGATTGTGTTTCCACAATATTGAAATTGTTTCTTCCTGGCTGCTTTGTAGTATTTTCTCCTTGATCTGGGGATTCTGGAACCTGGCTATAATATTCCTGGGAGTTTCCTTTTGGGGATCTCTTTCAGGAGGTGATCTGTGGATTCTTTCAACCTCTATTTTGCCCTCTGGGTCTAAAACATCAGGGCAATTTTCCTTGAGAATTTCTTTAAGGATGATTTCTAGGTTGTTTCTTTGATCATGACTTTCAGGTAGTACAATAATTTTTAAATGATCTCTCCTGGATCTATTTTCCAGGTCAGTGGTTTTTCCCATGAGATATTTCACATTGCCTTCTATTCTTCCATTTGTTTGGATCTGTTTAATAGTATCTTGATTTCTCATAAAGTCACTAGCTTCCATTTGCTCCAATCTAACTCTGAGGGAATGAATCTCCTCATTGAGCTTTTGAGATTCTTTTTCCATCTGGCAAAGTCGGCTTTTTAAGGCATTTTTCTCCTCATTGCCTTTCTGAGCCCCTTTTGCCATTTGAGTTAGTCTATTTTTAAGGTGTTATATTCCCCAGTCAAGCTGTTGACTGTCATTTCATACTTTTCTTGCATCTTTTTCATTTCTCTTCCCAAATTTCCCCCTACTTCTCTTATCTGCTTCTTAAGGTCCTCTATGGCCTGTAGCCAGCTTGTATTTTCATTTGGGGCTTTTGGTGCAGGAGTTCTGACCTCACAGTCCTCCTCCTGTTCCATGCTTTGATCCTCTTTGCCCCCGAAATAGGAGTCAAATGTTGAATTTTTCTATTTATTTTGTTTCTTTTGCCTAGGCATGTTGCCACTTCATTACTTGATTTGGGGGCTTGTTGCCACAGCAGGACTCTGCCACCAGACAGGAGAACTTCCACCTAAATGTGAGGTCTCCACAACTTCCGCCAGTTGGGTGGCCTCTGTAAAGCCTCCACCTGCTCTGGCAAATTGGATACCCACCCCAAACTTCCCGCCTAGACCACAATCCAGATCCAGGCAGTTTAAAGCAAGAGCGATTAACCCCCAGACTTATTGCTGGATCTCCCTACAGTTCGCAGACCAGGAGCTAGAGCCACCAGAGACACTGCAAAATGGCTTCTGTGCCGCGTTTCTTCAGCAGCTTTTTGCCCCCAGGGAGGAAGCTGACGTTCCCCAAATACTGGTCCCAAAGTCCATAGGGCACTACCTTCTCACTTTGTCCTAGGCGTATCTGTGCTGATAATTCTGGAATCACCAGAGCTGCTGGTGTCCTGGGGTCCCTCCAGCCGGCTGCTGGACCAGGCGCCCTAGGTCTAAAACCATGGCTCAGGCGGGCCTGGGTTCAGCTCCCATAACACTGCTCTGCCTGTTCCCAGTGCACTGTGCTGCCTGCTCTCAGAGCACTGTGCTGGCTGCTCCCTGCAGGGCTGCTGGGTTCTCCTCAGCAGGAGGTTAGTTTCTCTGTGTAGTTCCGTGGGTGCTGGGGCTCCAGAAGTTGTTCAGAGTCACATTTCACATTATTTGGAAGTTTTGTGGGGCAGAGCGCCTTGGAAGTGCTGTTTCTACTCTGCAATCTTGGCTCAACCCCCGTTAGTCTATTTTTAAGGTGTTATTTTCCTCAGTCAGGCTGTTGACCCTCATTTCACACTTTTCCTGCATCATTCTCATTTGTCTTCCCAGTTTTTCCTCCACTTCTCTTATTTGATTTTTAAAGTTCTTCTTAAGGTCCTCTATGGCCTGTAACCCACTCATATTTTCCTTTGGTGCTTTTGAAGCAGGATTTCTGACCTCGCAGTCCCCCTCCTGTTCTATGCTTCGATCCTCTTTGCCTCCAAAATAGAAGTCTAATGTTGCATTCTTCTGTTTATTTTGTTTCCTTTGCCTCTGCATGTTGCCACTTATTACTTGACTTTTGGGCTTGTTGCCACAGTAGGACTCTGCCACCAGACAGGGGAGCTTCCGTCCCAAAGCTGGGGTCTTCACAACTTCTGGTTCTGGCAAGCTGGATACCCACCCCACAACCTCCACCCGAGACCACAATCCAGATCCAGGGAGGTTAAAACAAGAGCTATTACCCCCCAAGACTGATCGATGGATCTCCCTACAGTTCCCAGGCCAGGAGCTGGATCTGCCACTGAAACTGCAAAATGGCGTGTCTCCTCAGCGGCTTCTAGCCCCCAGGGGAGCAAGCTGATGCATTCCCGAAATACTGGTCTCAATGTCCATAGGGCACTAACCTCTCACTTTCTCCTAGGCATGTCTGTATTGATAATTCTGGAATCACCATAGCTGCTGGTGTTCTCAGGTCCCTCCAGCAAGCTGCTGGCCAGGCCACCCTGGGGCTAAAACAGAGGCTCACAGGGCCTTTCGTTCTGCTTTCTGCACTATGCTGCCCGCTCCCAGAGCACTGTGCTGGCCCTTCCTGCAGGGCTGCTGCGCTGTCCTCAGCAGGAGTTGAGCTTCTCTCTGTCGTTCTGTGGGTGCTGGGGCTCCAAAAGTTGTTCAGAGTCCCCTTTTACATGGTTTGGAGGTGATCTGCGGGAGGAACACCTTGGCCATGCTGTTTCTACTCTACCATCTTGGCTCCCACTTTCAAGCATTCTTGAGGAAAAAACCAGAGTTGAATAGGAAATTTGACATTTAGACACAAGATGCAAGAGATGCTTGAAAAGGTAATCAGGGAAAAGAAATCAAAAGAACTTATCAAAGTTGAACTATTTGCATTCCTACATGGAAAAATAATAACTGTGTCTGATGAAACCTTTCTCATTATGAAAATAATTGAAGAAGCGTATATGGACATATGAATACATATACGAATGTGCATATATATATATATATATATATATATATATATATATATATATATATATATATATTTACAGGTATACATGGATAGAGAGCACAGGTTGAATGTGTTGGGAAGGGATGATACTTAAGGGGTGAAGTTAAGATGTGAGAGAGGAAAGTGTCAAAAGGAGATGGGGAGAGACAGGGTAGGGTAAACTATGTCATGTAGTAGAGGCAAGGGTAAGTAGTAGCAGGGGAGGGGAAGAACAGGAAGGCAAAAAGGCAAAACTTTATTCTCACTGAATTTGGCTCAAGGAGAGAATCACATACATATTAAATGAGATATCTCACTCTGCAGGAGAGTAGGGGTAAGGGGGATGAGAGGGAGGATGATGGAGGGGAGGGCATCTGGGGGAGGGGAGGTTGTTAGTACCCACTTTCGAAGAGGGACAGGATCAAAGTAGGGAATGGACCAAGTGGGGGGTGGAATGGGCGGGAGGGAAATATAAGCAGTCTTTTACAATATATCTACCATGGCAATGTTTTGCATAGCTATACATGTACAACACATATTGCATTGCTTATCTTCCCAGAGGGAGTGGGTGACAAGGGAGGAAGGGAATGGATCTGAAATTCGAAGTCTTAAAATTAAATGTTTCAAATGTATATAAAAAAAGAAAAAGAAAAAAAGCCAGTGTCGAATGGAGCTGGTTCAAGGATCAAGATGGGGAAAAGAGCAAAGAGTGGCTGGTACCTGGGGGAGAGCAGAGGGTTCACAACAGTGAAAGTCATAGTGTAGAGGAACAGCATCCTTTGGTAAGGGAAGGCAGAAGGTGTGGAAAGTCAGTGCACTGTTTACAGAGAAGGGAACTTTGGGACTTCTGACCATGGGTTGGGTGATGAGCTGAGTTATATCACTCTGTTCTCATTCATTTTGTGGATATTCTCCAGAGATGGACCCTGTGATAAAAGGCCAAGCAGCAGCTCTGACTGAATGTCCTAAATCAGTGGGGCAGAATGTTGGCAGATGCGAGGGACTGACGTGCAAATCTGGAAAATTCACTTTGATTCTAGGCCAGACTGGGTGCAAACTCTCTGAGAATTTTCTTCAAAAGGTTTCCCTTTTCCCTTTTCCCAAATTCAGTGAGAATAAGATTTTGCCTTTTTGCCTTCCTGTTCTTCCCCTCCCCCACAACTACTTACCCTTGCCTCTTCTACATGAGATAGTTTAGAATGCCCCTTTAGAGAGGTTGTTGAGAAGCCAGATGTCTGTCTACAGCACAGAGGGGAGGCTGACAAAGGGCTGAAATGCATGGTATCTGAGGACTAAAGGAACTGGGGACATTTACCTTGGCAACAGAAGACTGGGGGTGGGGCATGATGGCATCACCAATGGTTTTCTGGGCAAGAGGCATCAAAGTGCTTTGCTGGGATCCAGACAGAGGAAAAGGAAAGAACAACCAACCTACCATCAGACTAACTAATTAACTAATTAAATAACCTTGAAGAGAAAGGGAGAATGGGAAGAGAGGCAAATGTATGTTCCCAGTAGAAACCTTCCTAAGAGGGATTTCAATCCCAGACAGACTGCTGCTTCAGAGGGGCAGAATTCCTTCTACCTGGAGACCCATGAGCCCTTGTTGAGAATGTGAAAGGGGTCAGTTGGCTTTTGTGGCTTGTGAGATGCCTTCTGAATCTGAAATTCAGAGATTCTAAGATACTAAGAAGTGTAGAGGGGGCCTCCAAGATTCCTGAGTCCAAGCCATCATTTTATAAACTCATTGTCTTGAAGGGTGGTCAAAGGCTAAGCATCTATTTGTTAGAGATAGTGTGTTCATGTGCGCATGTGTGCACATAAAAAGACAGCTAGGTAATACAGTGGATAGAATACAGAGTGTGGAGTGAGGAAGATTCCTCTTCCTGAATTCAAATCTGGACCCACTTACTAGCTGTGTGACCCTAGGCAAGTCCCCTAACCCTGTTTACCTCAGTTTCCTCATCTATAAAATGAGCTAGAGAAAGAAAAGGCAAACCACTCTAATATCTTTGCCAAGAAAACCCAAATAAAGAGTTGGACCTGACTGAAACAATTGGACAACAACAAAACATGTGTATATATACACATATATACTTGTGTATACACATTTGTGTATATATATATATATATATACATATAGATGTACGTCTAGATGTAGGCATGTGTAATTATATATACACACATATGCATAGTTTCCTGCATTTACTTCTGTCTTTCTCCTCAACATCACCCACATATTTCTTTTTTGTTTCCCCTTGACAAATCTCTAGCCACAAAAAGTTAGTTTAGGTAGCAAATCTAACTCCACCCCTTAGAGACTTTCTCAAATTTAGAAATGAATAAAATCCAGTATTTATTATGCTGGGAATAAGTATTTCCTTCTGAAGAGGAAAAAGGCAGAAGTCTATTTAGCTTCTCAAAAGCAATTCAATTTCCTTGTTGACTGTCAACCAAGCCAGGAAGGAAATTGATCAGTTCCTGAAAAATAATGAAAAGAATTGTCTCGGGATGCCAGAGATCTATTTTGAGAGAAAGCCAGTAGCAGAGATGCACTTCTGGCTAATAAAGTTATAGCCGAGCTCTGCTTTAGTCATCCTCCCCGTATCAATGTCATCATCTTCTCTCTGTATTGTAACTGACATGGTACAGAGCCAGCCCGAGTTGAGCTCAAGGGTGGACGTCCAGGCAGCTGCACAGGAGGAAGGGAAAACAGAGCTCCATCGAATGCCCCTCCCACCAAGTCCAGGGAAATGATTCTGGGTCACTAACTCGATTTACCCTTCTCCTCCCTGACTACCACAAATATTTAAGTTTTTGCATCCATGTATCACTGATTTAAAAAAGTATATCCACACAGAAACACACAGTGGTTTCCCTAGTGATGTTTCTCCATTAATGATTGATTGGTTCTTTTTTTTTTTTTTTTTACAAATGCTTTATTAACTTCTGGATTACATAACTCATTTCCACCAGATTATGAGTTACATTTCCCCCCCATTTTTCCCTACCCACCACCCCAGAATAGCAGTCCCACTAGATATCCCCTCATCCAATCTGCTCTCTCCCATATCTTCTCCCATAACCCCTTCGACTTTGCCATTAGGGCAAGGTGAATCTTTGAGCCCCACTGCCTGGACATCTGACGAGACATTTAATTTTAAAACTTCGATTTTCAGATCCATTCCATTTCTCCTTTGTCACCCACTCCCTCTGAGAAGATAAGCAATTCAGTATGTATTGTACATGCATATCTATGCAAAACATTACCATAGTAGATATATTGTAAAAGACTGCTTCTATTTCCCTCCCACCTGTCTTACCTCCCACCTGGTCCATTCCCTACTTTGATCCTGTCCCTCTTTGATAGTGGGTACGTCTAACCTCCCCTCTCCCCAGAATGCCCTCCCCTCCATCATCCTCCCTCTCATCCCCCTTTCCCCTACTCAGGAGAGTGAGTGAGGGTAAGATATTCCATTTAGTATGTATGTGATTCTCTCCTTGAGTCAACTTCAATGAGAATATGCTTTTGCCTTTTTGCCTTCCTGTTCTTCCCCTCCCCTGCAACTACTTCCCCTTGCCTCTTCTACATGAGATAGTTTGCCCTACCCTGTCTCTCTCCATCTCCTCTTGCCACTTTCCTCTCTCACCTCTTGACTTCACCCCTTAAGAATGATCCCTTCCTTGGGGCGGCTAGGTGTCGCAGTGAGCAGAGAGCTAGTCCTGGAGCCAGAAGGACCCAAGCTCGGATCCGGCCCCAGATACCCAACACACAAAAACCCAGCCACATGAACCTGGGCAAGTCACCCAACCCCAATTGCCCTCCAAAAAAAATAATAATCATCCCTTCCCATCAAATTCAACCTGTGCCCTCTATCCATGTATACCTGTGAACATATGCCATGTACCCTTCTTCAATTATTTTCATAATGAGAAAGGTTTCATCAAACACAGTTATTGTTTTTCCATGTAGGACTGTAAATAGTCCAACTTTGATAAGTTCCTTTTGATTTCTTTTCCTTGATTACCTTCTCAAGCATCTCTTGCTTCTTGTGTCTGAATGTCAAATTTTCTATTCAACTCTGGTTTTTTCCTCAAGAATGCTTGAAAGTCCTCTATTCCACTGAATGACCATATTTTCCCCTGAAACAAGATACTCAGTTTTGCTGGGTAGGTGACCCTTGGGTTCATTCCCAGCTCTTTTGCCCTCTGGAATATCATATTCCATGCCCTTCGATCCCTCAGTGTAGAAGCTGCCAGGTCCTGGGCTATTCTGATTGTGTTTCCACAATATTGAAATTGTTTCTTCCTGGCTGCTTGTAGTATTTTCTCCTTGATCTGGGGATTCTGGAACCTGGCTATAATATTCCTGGGAGTTTCCTTTTTGGGATCTTTTTCAGGAGGTGATCTGTGGATTCTTTCAACCTCTATTTTGCCCTCTGGGTCTAAAACATCAGGGCAATTTTCCTTGAGAATTTCTTGAAGGATGATTTCTAGGTTCTTTCTTTGATCATGGCTTTCAGGTAGTCCAATAATTTTTAAATTATCTCTCCTGGATCTATTTTCCAGGTCAGTGGTTTTTCCCATGAGATATTTCACATTGCCTTCTATTCTTCCATTTGTTTGGATCTGTTTAACAGCATCTTGATTTCTCATAAAGTCACTAGCTTCCATTTGCTCCAGTCTAACTCTGAAGGAATGAATCTCCTCAGTGAGCTTTTGAGATTCTTTTCCATCTGGCAAATTCGACTTTTTAAGGCATTCTTCTCCTCATTGCCTTTCTGAGCCTCTTTTGCCATTTGAGTTAGTCTATTTTTTAAGGTGTTATTTTCCTCAGTCAGGGTGTTGACTGTCATTTCATACTTTTCTTGCATCTTTTTCATTTCTCTTCCCAAATTTTCCCCACTTCTCTTATCTGCTTCTTAAGGTCCTCTATGGCCTGTAGCCAGCTTGTATTTTCATTTGGGGCTTTTGTTGCAGGAGTTCTGACCTCACAGTCCTGCTCCATGCTTTGAGCCTCTTTGCCCCTAAAATAGGAGTCCAATGTTGAACTTTTCTGTTTATTTTGTTTCATTTGCCTAGGCATGTTGCCACTTAATTACTTGATTTTTGGGCTTGTTGCCACAGTAGGACTCTGCCACCAGACAGGGGAGCTTCCGCCCAAACGTGGGGTCTTCACAACTTCTGCCAGTTGGGTGGCCTCTGTAAAGCCTCCACCCACTCTGGCAAGTTGAATACCCACCCCAAACTCCCCCCCTGCCAGACCACAATCCAGATCCAGGCAGTTTAAAGCAAAAGTGATTAACCCCCAGACTGATTGCTGGATCTTCCTACAGTTTGCAGACCAGGAGCTAGAGCCACTAATGTCACTGCAAAATGGCTTCTGTACAGCTGTTTCTTCAGCAGCTTTTTGCCCCCAGGGGAAGAAGCCACGTGTTCCCCAAATACTGGTCCCAAAGTCCATAGGGCACTAACCTCTCACTTTGTCCTAGGCATATCTGTGCTGATAATTCTGGAATTGCCACAATTGCTGGTGTTCTGGGGTCCCTCCAGCCAGCTGAAGGCCCGGCCGCCCTGGGGCTAAAACCGCGGACCTGGGCTCGGCTCTGCGGGCTGCGCTGTCGGTTCTCAGCGCGCTGTGCTGGCCGCTCCCTGCAGGGCTGCTGGGCTGTCCTCAGCAGGAGGTTAGCTTCTCTGTGCTGTTCTGTGGGTGCTGTGGCTCCAGAAGTTGTTAGGAGCTCCCTTTCACATTGTTGAAATTTGTGTGGGGCAGAGCACATTGGAAATGCTGTTTCTACTCCGCCATCTTGGCTCCGCCCCCCGATTCATTGGTTCTTAATGCTTTTAGAGATGAAAGATCATAAAATGAGAGCTTAGGAGTTGGAAGGGAGCTCTGATCTTCTTGACACTGGGCCCAGTGTCCTATCCACCATTCCACCTAATTGCCATTATGAGAAAGGAAGAGAGATCTGGTCTGGAAAGGTGATACCTGGGTTACAAGACCTCAGTGTGTATCAATGAGGGGAGAGTAGAGAGGATGGCATACTTTTTTCATGCATGTATTAGTATCGCATGTAGAAGGAATTTCTGTTCAAGCATAGAGCAAACCAGCTGTGCTTGGAGTCTCCTTCCAAGTTGAGATGCTATGATCTTGTGACTGCCTTTGTCTACATGAATCCCCATTTTCTTAGATTCAGCTCAATGCTCTACCCTCTGGGATCCTGACTCACTCCCAGGGTGCTATCTATGCCTCCAGACTTGGGTGATTGGTTATTTTGATAAGCAGGCCATTTATAAGCCTTCATATGAGTCACTGGTGGGGCGGATTATATTTGTAAAATTGAACTGCATTTTCAACAATCCCAAATTGCTCCCTGATAAAAACAATGTATATCTCTGAGAAGAGGTAGTCATGAAATCAGAACAATCTGGGTTCAAGCTCTGTGGTTCCCTGTTCAAATCACTTAACTCAAGTCTCCCAAGGCCCTAACACTGTAACAAGTGAGTTGCTAATCTAACCAGTGAATGTAGTTTCCACACTAGGCATTCTTTATACCAGTGAAATCTCAGATTTAGGTTGCAGTACTTCAAAAACATGTTTTTACAGTGTTGAAAGAAGCCTTCACTGATAGGAAATCATAATATTACGAGAGTCAGACTTGTATGGAGCTGAAGAGGCAATAGAAAGGGTGGGCACATATAGTCTGCAGACACATGAGTGCCAATGATGTCCAGATGAAATAAAACATAACATGCAGCAAGTGTGTGACTAGGAAAAAAGTGGGTGATTTGAAAAGCAAGAATCAATGATAAACTCTAACCTGTTTGTGTGTTGCATTTGGACTGATGAGACAGAGAAGGGGCCACTAATGGTTAACTGGGAGAATGCTTCTGCAGGATTTAGGGGAGAAGATAGGCAAAAGGCACAGGAGGGGTGAAGGGACCACGGTCTTCCCCATCTAAGAAACCATCCTCATTGACACCAATAGTCAATAACATATCAAGAATCGTCCTGGAAAGCCATGATCAAAGAAAGAACCTAGAAATCATCCTTAAAGAAATTCTCAAGGAAAATTGCCCTGATGTTTTAGACCCAGAGGGCAAAATAGAGCTTGAAAGAATCCACAGATCACCTCCTGAAAATGCTCCTAAAAAGAAAACTCCCAGGAATATTATAGCCAAGTTCCAGAATTCCCAGATCAAGGAGAAAATAATCCAAGCAGCCAGGAAGAAATAATTTCAATATTGTGGAAACACAATCAGAATAGCACAGGACCCAGCAGCTTCTACACTGAGGGATCAAAGAGCATGGAATATGATATTCCAAAGGGCAAAAGAGCTGGGATTGAAGCCAAGGGTCACCTACCCAGCAAAACTGAGTATTTTGTTTCAGGGAAAAATATGGTCATTCAGTGGAATAGAGGACTTTCAAGCATTCTTGATGAAAAACCAGAGTTGAATAGAAAATTTGACATTCAGACACAAGAAGCAAGAGATGCCTGAGAAGGTAATCAAGGAAAAGAAATCAAAAGGAACTTATCAAAGTTGGACTATTTACAGTCCTACATGGAAAAACAATAACTGTGTTTGATGAAACTTTCTCATTATGAAAATAATTGAAGAAGGGTACATGGCATATGTTCACAGGTATACATGGATAGAGGGCACAGGTTGAATTTGATGGGAAGGGATGATTCTTTTTTTTTTGGAGGGCAATTGGGGTTGGGTGACTTGCCCAGGTTCATGTGGCTGGGTTTTTGTTTGTGTGTTGGGTGTCTGGGGCCAGACCCGAGCTTGGGTCCTTCTGGCTCCAGGACTAGCTCTCTGCTCACTGCGCCACCTAGCCACCCCAAGGAAGGGATGATTCTTAAGGGGGTGAAGTCAAGAGGTGAGAGAGGAAAGTGGCAAGAGGAGATGGAGAGAGACAGGGTAGGGCAAACTATCTCATGTAGAAGAGGTAAGGGGAAGTAGTTGCAGGGGAGGGGAAGAACAGGAAGGCAAAAAGGCAAAAGCATATTCTCATTGAAGTTGGCTCAAGGAGAGAATCACATACATACCAAGTGGAATATCTTACCCTCACTCATTCTCCTGAGTAGGGGAAAGGGGGATGAGAAGGGGGATGATGGAGGGGAGGGCATTCTGGGGAGAGGGGAGGTTAGACGTACCCACTATCAAAGAGGGACAGGATCAAAATAGGGAATGGACCAGGTGGGAGGTGAGACAGGTGGGAGGGAAATATAAGCAGTCTTTTACAATATATCTACTATGGTAATGTTTTGCATAGATATACATGTACAACACATACTGAATTGCTTATCTTCTCAGAGGGAGTGGGTGACAAGGGAGAAAGGGAATGGATCTGAAAATCAAAGTTCTAAAATTAAATGTTTAATAAGACATCCAGGCAGTGGGGCTCAGAGATTCACCTTGCCCTAATGGCAAAGTCAAAGGGAGTATGGGAGAAGATATGGGAGAGAGCAGATTGGATGAGGGGATATCTAATGGGATTGCTATTCTGGGGTGGTGGGTAGGGAAAAATGGGGGAAAATGTAACTCATAATCTGGTGGAAATGAATGATGTAAACCAGAAGTTAATAAAACAAAAAAAATAAAATAAAAAAAATAAAAATACAAAAAAAAAAAAAAAAGAATCGTCCTGGGTGCTGAGCACGCAGAGACCAAAGTCCAACCCTCTGTCCTCTAGGAACTTACAGAGGGAAGAAAACCTCCACATTTACAAGTGGATCTAATCTATGTGCAGAATGTAGGTGAGGTGATGGTGTCGGTGCCAGTAAGAGTGGAGCCAGGAAGCCGGCACCAGAGGAGCACAAGTTTCTTTTTCTACAATAGTGCTTATGGTGAGTTCATGGGAAGCAGTGATTGAAACTACTTCCTTTAGAGGTACTCAAAAGTTGAAGGGTTGATACTACTAGAGATGGAGGGATCAGTGTATGCTAAACCTGAAAATCTTCCTGGGCTGTAAACTTCGTGGACACCAAGCCAGCACATCCCTACGCCCCCTGTACAGTCCCTAGAGCTCTCAATATCTGACGCTCTGTGATTTTGGCTGGGTTGCCACTCCAGTGAGTTTCAAAGAAAAAGAAATAATGAACTTCCTTCAGCCCTATTAATATTCCCTGATATCTCCTGAGTCTCCTAGACAAGGCCCCTCCACCTGCTTTTAGAGATGTGGGCATATTACAATGGTCAGGGGTTTTCTCTCTGGGGATTCTCTGACTCAGCTCTGCCAATGTGCAGCCCAGAAAGATGTGATCATTAGAACATTGATCTGTCCACTGACAGATGAAATGCTACATTTCCCCAGTTAGTGGGCTGCTCCTCCTCCCACCAGCATGTGGAAAGTCAATGCAGGACTGGCAACCAGACCAATGAACACGAACAGGTTGTTTATGGTCATCAGTGGATTCTTTCTCTTCCCCCGCTTACTTTTCCTTGGGATCATTCTTTTTGTCCTTCTTGTCTTCACTGGGACTGGGAAGCCTAATTTGGTGCTACAGCCTCTAGTCTGTAACTAATAGAACTTACTCTGACTCCAAGGAGCTTTGAAAAGAGTTGATACCAAAATAGACCCATGCACTGGGCCATGACCCGGGCTGGGAGAAAAGGAGAGACGGGATTTTAACCACCCCTCTCAATATCTCCTTTTTCAGCATATTTTAGTCGTACATGTCCTTTGCACAAAGCGCACAGATGGTGCAATGAGGTTTTAATTAGATTTGGGGTTTGATGCAATTAGTTACAGTTGCAAGTGGAAAGCCTAAAATTATTCCTCTCAACTCTCTGGACATCCAAAAAAGTGCTTCCCTTCCAGCCATCCCCAGTTATCCGTCTGTCCATTCATCTACCTACCCATTGGTCTGCTGCTGGTAGCAACAAGGTCAGTGGCCTCTGCTGGTCACTGTGGTGGAAGTGCTCAGCTCCATGGGGTCTGGATTTCCACCTAAACATATGTCAAGGACCCCAGCAAGCAGCATTTTCCAGCAGGTAGCCTCTTCAAACAGATGGTGTTCAAGGAAGATCTCACTGCCCCTAAATGTAGCTCAGCAACATGGCAGTCTCCTGAGTTTGCCCTGAAGATGGGGGAAGGTTTAGGGCTTTGGCCTCCAATGGCTGCAGCCCACACCCATCCATGCCTCTTTCCCAGGTAGAGATTGTCCTGGGAATGGGGCAGTTAGGCAGTGCAGTGAATAGAGCACCAGTCCTGGAGTCAGGAGGACCTGAGTTCATATCTGGCCTCATATCTAGCTATGTGACCTTGGGCAAGTCACTTAACCCCAATAGCCCTGCCTTCCCCCTTCCAAAAAGGTAAAACAACAACAACAAACAAACAAAAGAAGACAAAAAGAGATTGTCTTGGGAAGACCACTTGGTTATCTTCTTGACCCTAAAAGTTTCTGTCCTGTCACCTGAAGTCCTCAGAGGGAAACTTTGCTTTAATGAAAAGGGCAGAGTGAGGGCTGAATGGCTACAGAGCCATGCCCAAGGTGGGGGTCCCTGGGGGCTCTGGAAATTTAGGGGTGACTTTCATCTTCTGCCTAGTGCTGGGAAGGGGAGGAAGGCTTCAGGCCAGTCCCAGGACACAGAGCAATTGGGATAGGATCCACACCAGAGAAGCTATTCCACCAAAGCAGGCAAAGACCAACACAGATCCCGGGCCCCTGAAGGAAGTGCTGAGTGGGAGTGTGGTCCCCTTGCCCAGAGTCCCACTGTCAGGAGGGAATAATCAGTGCCCTGTCAGCCTCTTCAGCCAGGGGACAGGGCATTCAAGCTGCAGGCTTATCAGGGGAGCAGTCTGATGATATGCTGGGACCTGATCACCACCTGCCTGTGGAGGAGTGTCACTCAAGTGTCCAAACCCTCTGGGGCAGGACCTTGCTGAAAAGGGAGATGGAGAACACACATTTATTAAGTAACTGTTATATACCAGGCACTGCATTTTACAAATGTTATCTCATTTGATCCTCATGACAATTCTGTGAGGTAGGTGCTATATAAATCCCATTTTACAGTTCAAGTAGTGGAGGCAGGCAGAGGTTAAGTGACTCGCCTAAGGTCACACAGTTAGTGAAGAATGTACACAGGGACCCAACCAGCTTGGGGTCATAGAGACCTGTCCAAGGTTCTGACCTTGCAGGGGCATTCAGCAAAGAGAAGATGAGGGACCCTTTGGGTCCTAGGATATAGAGCTGAAGGATAGGGATCATTAGGGAGATTACACTGCTTTAGACCAGGTCAGGGTCTCACAACAGAACAGACCAGCTAGAGAAGCTTCTAGGCACACAGGAATCCCCATGGAAATGACTGACTACAGCCTTTGCCATCCCTAGCCTCAGGGAGAGGAATAGTCCTCTCCACCAACAGAAGAGTTCTAGAAGAGCCTGGCCCCAGGAGGTGGGGCATGCCACAGCCTCAAGCCCTCCAGGACAGGAGATGGGGTGCTCTGAGAAGGAAAGTTGTACTTTGTGGCATTCTGGGGAGAGGGTTAGTGCCATTACCTGTGCCAAGCTGAGGCTTATCCTCCCAGATCCAAAATTTGCCCCAGAGAGCAGAATTGCAGGTGATGTTTCCAAAGGCCCATCCCCCCTGGCCTAGAGATTCTCAGAGCTTATCAAAGCTGAAATATGGAAAGCTCTTTGAGATATAGATCTTCATAAAGTGCTCTCTTCTCTGAGGTTCTTATCTCACTGAAGTTCCTGCTTTCTGGTTAAAGATATCCCACTTCCTAAAGAAGTCTGAAGGCCAAGGACAATAGACCATTCCCCACACAATGGGCCATCCTCCCCCACCCCAACAGTGAGCTACTCCCAGACAAAGGGCCTTCCCCTGGACAATGGCCGTCCTCTGGAAAATGGGCCTTACCCCTTCCCCAGACAGTGGGCCATTCCCTGGACAGCAAGCCACTCTCAGACAGTGAGCATCTACTCTCTCCCGCCTGCTTGCACCTACCAGCCTGCTCCATTTCCATTCTCTCCTTACCTCTCTTCAGTTTCCAACCGCCGTTTGGTCCCCCCCTCTCAAGAGTAGGTTTCCCCTAAGGCCTGGAACTGCTCTTGGACACCTCCCTACCCGAGGCGGTCCAGCAGCTGTTGCTAAACTGGAAGACCATGAACTGCAAGGGTAGGTGGTGGGGAAGGAAGTACATACTCCAATCACTGGAGTGGGCAGAGGATCTCTCAGACTCATCTGGGAGCCTAGGAACTTTATTCGATGGAGTTTGGAAGTAAATTCTGGGGTCAGAGTCTGGTAATTCACAGAACACAAGTTCCCTCCTCTGTAGCTCTAATCCCGCCCAACCTATCTGATTTCCTTTTCAATTTCATGAGCCCAATTGACCATCACAGCTGAGCTTTGGGGAAATCTGTGAAGCCAAAAATGACCATTCTGCTAAGTGCCTGGGAAGGGAATGATATATGTCTTTCTCTGCCTACTGCCTGCTCCAAGAAGATGAACACTGCCGGCACCCCCAGGTATTGGACAGATTAAAGGGAACCACACTCAGCCGCTCTCCTCTGCCAGTGGCTGGGAAGGTTTGCAGTACAATGATCATACTTGGTCCATTGTTTCTTCAGGTCCAAGATGTATTACTGACCTGGGAGTGGGGCAAGGGGAAACTGGGAGGTTGGTATGGGTAGCAAAGAGTTTGCGTAGCTGGGTTGCACCTGACTTCCAGTGTTCAGTTGTGCAATGAACCAGTTTGAAAAGGGGTCTGAGTTCCTTCCTGCCACCCAGCCTGGTATGTCACTCTCCTTTATCAGGTCCCAAGGACAAGAAGGATCTATCAGATACAGAAAGCCAGATGCCTGGGTTGACCTTTTGTCCTTCTTTACTGCTTAGGAGGAAAGGTGTTAATTAGCATTTTCCCTTATGTTAGCAGCATACATCAACAGGATTTCTCTTTTAAAAAGGCTCCCTCTTTCCAAAGGCTGAGATGGTTAATTTCAAAGATTTGAGCATTTTGAAAACTGAAGGGCATGAGGGTCTATTAGGGCAATCCATGCCTTCATTGTTTAAGCAAGCATGGATTGTCACCTTTCTCTACACGAGCTAAATATCCTTTCTACTCAGCAGCAGCTGTGCGTTTGTGGGTCTTGTCTTCTGACACCTTCCTCATCTGGGATAGGATGCTACTGGTGGACCTGCTCAGGAGCTGGAAACAGATGGAACCAGAGAAGAGAGGAAAAGAGGAGACGCCCAGAAGAGAATGGGCAGAAGCAAAGGGAAAGAAGGACAGCCAAAATGGAAGAAGGAAGAGCCAAAGAACAAAAAGAGGAGGACTGAGAAATGGAACCATGAGAGAGTTTGAGGCTGGAAGTATGGTGGAATAGCAGCAAAGGTTTGCTGCCGGGTGACTGGGCCAGTAGAGAAGATGTCCTTTAGAAATCCCCAAGTGACTATGTTCAGTGGAGTCCTCTGGAGAGCCCAGGTCCCTGTGTGGGCCCTTGCTGGAGGTCCCTGTGGCTCACAGTCACCACAGCTCAGCCTCCCCTTGGCTGATCTCTGGTGGGGCTGGGAGAGGCTGATACTGCTGGGGGAGATAGTACTCCCAGCCCAGTGAAAGGCAGCCCCAACCCTTGGGTTGAACAAAACACAGTGGAGGGTTGTGGGACTCTGGATTTCCAGCCTTAGCACATTGCCATGCTCAGGCAGCAGCACCTGGACAGTAACAGAGTCACTCCTCCTTCCTGCCTCACCCTGACTCCCTCCTGCCATGCTGGAGTTTCAAGACACTTCATCGTTGCTGACTTGTGGGGGCCGCATGGCTGCATCAGTGTACCCTGATGGGGGCCTTGGAGAGATGTTCTTCTGTGTCATTAATAGTTATGAGGCCCACTCCAGGGTGGGGGGGTGTCTAAGCCTCCAGTCTTTATGGGAACTGGAGTTATCCTGTGTACTGTCTCCTGTGAAGAGTTGGGGGTGCTGAGGTCATAGAAGAGACCATAGGGGCCATTCAATCTAATCCCTCCTCCCTTTATGGATGAGTAATAGGTGAAGAGCCTTGCCCAGGGTTGCATGGTGTCAAGGGGCTGAGGTGGGAGTGGAACCTGAATCCCAGCCCAGTGATGGGTCCTCAGGCTATGCCATGCCCTGCCCCAGGGGCACATATTCCCTCCTTTTTTGTCTCTGAGCTTCCCCTTCTCAGCTGTTTCTTGACCCTCAGGAGGTCAGTGCCCTAATGCCACCTGCCCCCAAGGCTGGCACACCTTCTCAGAGAGGCTGCTTCCCGGCCTGTTCCAACCTCTAAGCACAATTGCTACAGCTCAATTATTAAAGAGAGTCTAAAAATAGTGGCGGGCATAGCTGTGGACAAAGGCCATCAATCCAACCCAGTGAGAGGCCCAGCCCAGGCATGAGCACCACTGTTATTACAGTCCTAACTCTTCCCTGCTCCCCTCCTCTCCTCATGAACGCCTAATCTTCCTTTCAGCAATACTCAAATGAGAGGCAGTTGAAAAGGGCCCTTTTTCCACTGGCCCCACAGGGACTTGTGTTAGTTCATTGACGTTTGGATGCTGAGTGGGTTTTCCTGCTGGAAAATGCCAGCTTGGCAACTGTGGGCACTGGGGCTGAGGTGGCCCTCTGGCATTCTGGGGATGGAGTTCAGCCAGGGGCAGGACCCCAAACTGCTTCTCCCTTCCCAAGCATCATGCCCCTGCCTCGCCTACTCCTCTGGCCTGCCAGGTGACTGCCACAGCCCAGACCTGGCATGCTTGGCTCCTCCTGTGGTACATCCCTGAGCAGGCCATGCCCCCTTCTTCCTAGATAAGAGGAGAAACATCCCGAGTGAGGGAGCCCAGGCAGTGAGGACCAATGCAAGATGCTTTTTGATGCAGAAGGCCAACTCTTGGGGTGGGAGGAGCAGCTCCAAGAATGTAAAGGAAGGTCTCAGGGACAGGTGTGCCCCACTTTATGGAAGTCTCCTGAATTATCACAAAACCAGGCAAACGAATGGGGCTCAGAAGAGGATTGGGGCAGGGCCACAGTGCTTGGTTTAACATTCATGTTACAAAAGAGTCTTTACTATCCCAAGATAACTGTCCTTGTCCATAGGCTACATTTAATGGGTCAGATAGGTGGCACAGTGAATAGAGTGACAGGCCTTGGGTCAGGATGATATGAGTTCAAATCCAGTCTCAGATACTTACTACCTGTGTGACCCTGTTGGCCTCAGGTTCTTCAGCTGTAAAATGAGCTGGAGAAGGAAATGGCAAACCCCCCCAGTATCTTTGCCAAGATAATCCCAAACAAGGTCATGGAGAGTCAGACATGGCTGAAGAATGACTCAGCAACAGCAACCACCACCACCACTGCCACAGTGATGGCCGTGCTCCAGGAGAACCCTGGATCCCTGAGCATGGCAATGTCTTCCCCCCAAAATCTCTGGTTCTATTTCTGGTTCAGTCCTCCTCAGCATAAATGGAGGAAACCAGTCTAATAGAGAAGGGGACAACCATCTCAAGCAAATGACAGCTGCCACACAGAGGGCAGGCCATCTGAGCCAAAGCAGTGTGGCACCTGAGGAAGAGAGAAGAGGAGGCACCTTCCAGGCAAGTCAACCAGCACTCCCATGCTGCCACTGTCTCTGCTCAGACTGGGAGCCAAAAGCCTGGCCAGAACCCTCAGCTATGCTGCTGAGAAGCTGCCCCTGCAGAGACACTGCAATGACTGAAGACCAGGAAAGAAAGCTCTGGAGGTCAAAGCCATTGGCACTGTCCAGTGATGCAGAAATGATAGGATTTTATCAGTGGAGATGGCAGTGCAGAAGAGGTCTGTCACTTTGCTGCTGCCCCTGCAGGGCTGGGGACCTTGCCCTCCCACTGGCACCTGAGACCTTCCTGGTGTTTTCTCCCTTCTTAGAACAGAAGCTCCTGGAGAGGGAAATCATCTGCTCCTGGCTTTCCTACGTGTAACCCCAGCACTTAGCACAGAGCTTTGTAAATATCTGCCTCATTCATGCATCCAGAGATGAGAAAAGTTTGGGAGAAAACCCTAATCCAATGAATTCAGCATTCAATCAATGAGCCTTTATTAAGCTCTGATAATGTACCAGGAGCAGTCCTAAGTGCTAGCAATCCAGAGAAAGAGAAAAAAGGACCCCTGACCTCGAGGAGTTTATATTGCAAAAAAGATGTACCAGTGCAAACAGAAGGGCTCACACACACACACACACACACACACACACACACACACACACACACACACACACGCACCACACACACACATGCACCACACATACAAACACAAACACCACATACAACCACACACACACACAAACACACACACATTCACAATAAGAGACAGCTTTTGAGGGGGTCCTGAAAGAATCAGCACAGGATCTAAGACACGCCCAAGATAAAACATGGCAAGAAGAGCCCAGCTGCACAGCAATCAGGTGGAGAGTGTCAGAAGGAGCATGGCTTGCCAGGACGCATTCTGAGAGTGGCCAGAAGGCTCACTTAAAAACAAAACTGAAGGAGGAGAGTCCAATGGGAGGGCTGGAACAAGAACCAGAAAAGGAACCAGAGCATGAGCTGGGCAGAACCAGCTCAGCCAAGGCTCCCAAAAGCCAGTCAATCAAGAAGGATTTATTTGGCCCTCACTTTGTGCCAGGAGAGACACTCTGGGAAACTGAATTCAGGGAAGAGAACTCAGAAATTCAGTGGCACAATAAGAGTTTAGAACCAAAGTCCGAAGACAGAAAACCTGTGAGGAAGATGGGTAATATGACTGAGCACGCATGGAAAGAGTGCATTCTGTAAGAGCCATAAGGCTCCCAAAGGCTCACCTCTCTGCCCTCAGCGGAGCCTCAACAGTATTGAAATGGAGATGCTCTGCTCATTCCTTCCTGGAAGAAGGGAAGGGACTTGTGCCCAGGATCCCACGGCTAAAGAGGGGTCTGATATGGAAATGGGGCACTGGCTTCCCTGACCAAAGTCCAGCACAATATGCACTCTGCCACCCAGCTGCATGGAAGGAAGGAAATGAAGAAACAAGTCTTTATTAAGGGCCTACTATGTGCCAGGCACTATTTGAAGAGTTTTGCAAATCTTATCTCATTTCGTCCCCATAGCTGGGAGGCAGGTGCTATTATGGTCCTTTTACAGATGAGGAAGCAGATAGAAAGTCCCATGGCCTGCCCCAGGGTCACACAGATGGGAGGTGTCTGCCGCCTGGTTGACTTCAGGTCTTTCTGACTCCAGGCTCGGTTCTTGATCCACTGAGCCACTTTGCTGCTATCTCTGTATATGTACACATGTGTGTTTGTATATGTATGTGTATCATATATGCACAGATAGGTAAATATAAGTATATGTATGTGTTCTATATTCATATGTAATGTAAATATCTGTGTGTGTATGTCTATATACTTAGACCCGGACCTCTGCCTGTATCTGTAGCTATATCTCTCTATCTCTCTGTCTCTGTCCAGCTGTCTCTATTCACAGAATAAAATAAAAGTGATCTGGAAGACAGGGTGAGGAAAAAGCTATTTCAGAATCATTTGACTCCCCCCAAACCAATATATCTCAAGAAATCATACGAGAGAACTCCTTAAAACTGGAGGAGAAAGTACAAATAAAGAGGATCCATAGACCATCACCCCAAATAAACTACACATTTGATGTGGCCAGAGAAGCAATCACCAAACTGAAGAAACTGCAGGTCAAAAGAACAATATCCAGCCAACCAGAAATAGACAGATCACGCACTAACAGACCCCACTCAGAATCACACAGGATTATTTAGCAAGTACAAAAAAGGAAAGCCAGGAATAGAATATGAGGTAACAAAATGCAAAAAGAAGATGACTACATTCAAGAATGATTTAGCCTGTGAACCAACTTAATCCTTCTGCACAGGCAAAGAGGAGGCAAAATTGCACCTATTTGCAGATGATGGGATGAGAACCCAGAAAAGCAATGAAAAAAATCAAAACAATGAATAACTTTAGTAAAGAAGCAGAATATAAAATAAGCCCTTAAAAGCATCAGTATTTATACACATTGCTAACAAAACAAACAAGGGAAAAAAGGAATCCCGTTCATACTGACTACAAAAAATACAAAATATTTGAGAGCTGATCTACCAAGATATACTTGGGACTTATATGACTCCAACAAGTAATCACTCTTTACAGAAAGAAAGACTTAAATAATTAGAAAGCTGTTCATTATTTATCATTGGGTTGCACCAATAGAACAAAGATGGTGATACTACCTAAAGTAAATTACAAACTGGTGTCATAGCAACCAGCTGGCCAAGGGGTTTCTTAGAGAACTAGACAAAATAATTATGAAATTCACCTTTGAGGTAAAAAAATAAACCTCAAAGAAATTTTGTAACGCATGAATGAAACAGGCTCAGACTAACTCCGAACTCAAACTATAATCTCAAGCATTAATCACCCCAACTCTAGAGCAGTGGTTAAAAACAGAAAACTTGGTTAGCAGAACAGACAATGTAAGCAAGGCCCAGGCATTACTGAACATAGCCTCTTCTTGCTAGATAGACCCAAGAACATGGATTACTAAGGCTCAAGATTCCTGGCTTGACTATAATCCCCAGAAAACTGGAAAAGAAATGGGCCGAAATTAGGCTGAGAACAGTGTCTCACACTGGACACCACAGTATACTTCCGGTGGAAGTCTGCCCTAAATGTAAAGGTCACAGAACTAAAGAGGGAGTGGTGCTGTGTTCAGCTGAGCAAGAGACCCAGGTGACAACCAAGAAGCATTTATTAAGCACCTCCTACAGGCCAGGTATTGCGATAAACACGGGGAATACAAAGAGAGGCAAAAGATAGCCCTGACCTTGAGGACCCAGCAAATGACAGTTGAGATGGAAACAGTAAATTTGAGATCATCAACAAAGCAAGACACTAGAATGAAGGGGAAGCTGGAATGTCTTTCCATAAAATGACATTTTAGCTGGAAATTCAGAAAGATGGGAAGAGAGAACACCCCAGGCCTGGGGGTGACTGGTGAAAATTCTGGGTTAGGGAGGCAGCCAGGGAGAGGAATAGAAAGAAAAGCCAGCCTGGAGTCGAGAAGACTTGAATTCAAATTTGGCTTCAGACACTTTCTAGCGGTGTTACCCTGGGTAAGTTTTTTCAACTGTAAAATGGGGATAAAAATGGGACCTCCTCCACAGGGTTGTGAGGACCAAATGAGGTAATGTTTGTAAAGCTCGTAGCCCAGTACCTGGCACACAGTAGGTGCTGTATAAATGCTTATCTCTTCCCCTTCCCCTTCCTAGTGTCAGTACAGCCCAGAGTACAGTAGGGAAAGGTAGAAGCAAGCCAAGTTGGGAATGGATTAAAAGACAAACTACTTTTGTTTGACCTTGGAGTGACAGAGAGACACAAGTTTGCTGAATAGGGAGGTGACATTGTTAGAGCCACCCCTGAAGAAGATCGTTTTGACTGTTGAGTGGGGGATGGACCCAAGTCACAGGAGACTTGAGGCAAAGAGACCAACCAAGAGGCTGTTCCAGTGATCCAGGCCTGAGATGATGAAGGTGTACAGAAGGGTGGTGGCAAGGTGAAAGGAGATAAGGGGGACACACGTGAGAGATGTCACAAGGGCAGGATCAGAGGGACTTGGCAATACTTTGGACAGGGGGAAGAGAGCAGGGAGTCAAGGAAAATACGTGGGTTTCAAGCATGGCAGACAGGGCAATGAGGTGGTGCCTTCTCTAGTAATGGGAGAGATAAGAAGAGGGGGAGGTTTGAGGGTGAAGATGAGTTCAGTTTTTGATGTGCTGAGTTTAAGTTTTCACTAAAATCACCTCATCTGCAGGAAACCTTTGCCAATCCCATAATTTTAGTGCTTCCCTCTGTTCATTATTTCCTCTTTATCCTCAAAATAGCTTCTCTGTGTACATTAGCTTGTCTCCCCCATTAGACTGTTGGATCCTTGGCAACAAGGACTGTCTTTTCCTTCTTCTTGATCTACAATCTATCATATGCCTGGCACATAGGAGATACATGAAGGTTTGTTGACTAATTGAATATATCAATGACATATCCAGTTTGAAAGGTCTGATAGGCAGTTGGAGAAGTGAGTCTCAAGGATAAAAGAGAGAGGGGGATCACATAAATAGATCTGAGAATCATGAGAAGAGTTATGATGATTGAATCCAAGCAAAACAGTATGTGAATTGCCTAATAGAATTAGGGAATTAGAGGGAGAAGGGAAGAGAGCCCAGGACAGAGACCTGGGGAATACTCACAGTGAGCAGACGAGGCTTGTATGAAAATCTGGCAAAGGAGGCTGAGGAGAACCCAAGCAGGTTAAGGAGAGAACGAAGAGAGAGCATCAAGGACGAGAAGGTGATCCACAGTGTCCAAGGCTTCAGAGATCCAGAATGATGAAGAATGGGAAAAGGTCACTGGATTTGACAATTAAGAGATCACTGGTAACTTTCAGGGTGAATGATGAAGTTGGAAGCCAGACTGTAGATTGTTCTGGAGAGAATGAGAGGAAAGACAATGAAAGCAACAATTGTTGACAGCCTTCTCAAGGAGGATGGGGGAGATGTGGGCACATATTTTTAGCAGCAAGAATCATAAAGTAAAAAGCTTAAAATTAGATAACAAAAGATGGAATACAATAGTATATTTTGAAAGAGCTGTCAGCTATGATTGCAGAACCTGAACCAGGACTCTTCCAAAGATCATGGAAAATGAGAGAGGGCCTGAAGGACCCAAGAAGGGTTGTTTTAGAGAGTGAACTAAGCCAGTGGTAGGGAACCAGGAAAGACTTCATGGAGAATATGGAGCTTGAAGGAGATCAAGGATTCCAGGAATTAGAGATTGGGGGGGGGGGCATTCCAGGCATGGGGGACAACCGGCCAGAGGGATACAGAGCTCACCGGTAGAGCAGAATTTGAATCTGTGCCCTCTGCAGCTAGGCAGGAGTGGTGTAGTAGAGAGGGCACTGAGGCTGGAGTCAGAAAGACCCAAGTTCAAATCTGGGCTCAGACACTTACTAATTGTGTGATTCTGGCAAGACATTTAACTTTATTTGCCTCAATTTCCTCATTTGTAAAAGGAGCTGGAAAATCACTCTAGTATCTTTGCCAGGAAAACTCCAAATGGGATCACAAAGAGTCAAGCGCAACCAAAATAATTGCACAACAGACCTTAAAATATTAAAATAATAGATGTTTGGTAAAGGATGGAATATGTCCAAGAAGGGCCAGTAAAGTCACATTCACCAAATAACAAGAAAGAAATGGTTAGAATTGGTGGAAGGGGTGATTAATGGAGTTGTGAATGGGACCAAATCATCCTGGAAAGGAATCCATATCTACATTGTATTTTTTTAAGTGATTGAAATGTTCATGTCTTTTGACACAGAAATCTCATGACTAAAATTGTATCCTAAGGAGGTTGAAACCAGGGGGAGAAAAAGTTCAAACAGGGTCAAACATTAACCACAGCATTTTTTGTGACAGCAAAGAATCGGCTTAAAATGGGTGCCCCTAAATGAGGAAGTAGATAAGTAATTATGGACCATGAATGTAATGGCCTATGATTGTGCCAGAAGCAAGAGTGAAAACGATGAATTCACTGAAGCTTGAGAAGACTTCTATGAATTGGTGCAGAGGGAATTGAACAGAAACAGTAGAACAATACTTGGTGACTACAACAATGAAAATGGGGGAGAGGTGGTTGGAGAGAGAAGGAAACAAACAGAAAGTGAATGTAGGATCCTGCTAATGGCAAAGATGGTTCCAAATAAGAGCTGAGAAAAAGAACCTTCCCATGCCTACTGAACACGTGGGGGACCTTTGGGAGTGATGCTGTCCTATTTGGCTGATGCCTCAATTAGTTTGATGGAAATGCTTTTGTTTTCCCTTCTCTGTTTTTAAAGATTTCTACTAAATATGGGAAGAAAGAACAAAGGATACATGCAGAAATAAGTGGGATATTAAAATGCATCAATAAATAAGAAAAACTTTGAAAGAATCATGTTTGCCTGCAGCCTTCTGGAATGTAATTCAGAGGCTTTAATCTGAAAAGGAATGGGGAAGAAAAACACCAACTGTCTTTCTCAATGTACCAGGCCTGGTACCATAGAGAACAGCAACTAAGGGGATCAGGAAAAAGCTAGAATTCATGGGAAACAATTTAAAAAGGCCAGCAATAAAAACTGTAGCTTATAAAGACAAATGCAGAAAGTGTGGGTAACACACATCATCACAATCATCATCACAAGCATTTCTAAGTATTCACTCTATTGCAAACACTGTTAAATACTGGATGTGTTAAGAAAGGCCAAAGACATTTTCCGGATTCCAGGAGGTCACAGTCTAAACGGGGACACAAGATGAAAATAACTGTGCAAACAAAACACATACAAGATGGATTGGAGATCGCTGATAGGGGAGCAGGAGGGGAGCAGGGAGGCAGTAAAGGCTTCTTGAAGAAGGTCAGATTTGACCTAAGTGTTGAAGGAAGTCAGGGAAGCCAGGGGTGGAAGTAAGGAGGCCTGAGGGAAGCCAATTCTCCATCTGAGGGTAGCCAATGTAAAGGCACAGGGATGGGAGGAGACCCTCCTGTGAGACACAAGGAGGCTAGGGTTACTGAATCACAGAGTATAGGGGTAGCAACAGGTCTCTCTGCAGGACCAGTCTAGAGTGCCTCATCACCACACATCTGGATTCCTGGGAATGGCCTTTCCTGAGCTCAGGGAGGAGGCAACTGAGGATTATGAAGCCTTCCAGGGAGCCTTCTGGGAGCTCACTGAGCATGCACTTTCAGAGGATGGGCAAGCAGAGATGAACCTAGAGTCCCTTCCAAGCCCTCAATTAATTGACCAATATGGCCTTTGTAATGTCTGTGTTCCTGGTACCTTGTATTTGTACCTGGTACCTTATGAAGGACTTCAAGGGATGCAAGGAGTCCTTGCCCACAGGGCCCCCTAATTCATAGTGAAGCCAGCTGCAACAATATGTTAAACTTTGGAAAGGCACACTCACAATCAGAAGCAGCATGTCTTCAGTGCCCTGTGTGGGGCAGATAAAGGCAGCGATGGGGAATAATTCAGGAGCTATGAAGGCAGAGACAGGCAGGGCAGCCTCTTCTCCCTGGAAAGAATCAAGGTGACCCCTGTGGGAATCTGAAGGCTCTGTGGATGCACACCAAGAGGACAGGATTGGGGCGGGGGTGGTATACAGGGCCAAAGGCAGACAGCTTGTTGGGGGGAAATCAACAGGGAGCTCTGGCAGGAGGGGGTGTGGCTGAGTAAGGTTCGGGAGAACCTTCCTGAGACAGGATGTGAGAGAAGGACATGAGGGCTCAGGAGGCAGCACCCACCTCCGAAAAGCAAGGGAGCCTCATCGCCCTGGGCACAGATGCCCCCAACATATCTCACACACAACATGTATGAACAGGGAGGATGTGTGTCCTTTTTTTTTCAATTTCACCATCTGAGGACTGGCACCTAGCCAGTGCCTCCAAACCCTGCAGTCCCAAAGCCAGCTAGTTCCTGGTTCCCATATGGATGCATGAGGGGCTTCATCCACCAAGCCCCTTCCTCAGTGGGCCAAGGCTGTGAGTCTTTCAGACCTCATGAGATTCTGAAGCCAAGGGGTCATTATTCAATTGCTAGACCAAATAGCTAGACCACCACCCCAAAGACTCTTCCACCTTTGCTCACGTCACTGGGCTAACAGCTGTCCCCCATTGGCTGGCCCTCCCAGGGCTTCCATACCATGAGTAGACTCTCAAAGATCCCAGGACCAGTCTAACCAATGGTGGCCAACAGGGAAGGATGACAGTGGAGGGGTCTGATCCCTCTACCAACATTTAGAAGAGCTATGGCCTGAGCTCTGCACACAGCCATACAGCTATCTCTTGGTGGACAGTCATTTTTCAGTCCTGTCCAACTCCCCAGGACCCCATTTGGAGTTTTCTTGGCAAAGATACTGCATTGGTTATACATGCCCTTTTCCAGCCTAATTTACAGATGAGAAAACTGAGGCAACGAGGGTGAAGTGATTTGCCCTACTTTAGCAAGTGTCTAAAACCAGATCTGAAGTCAGGAAGACAGGCCTTCCTGACTCTCAGCCCAGTGTTCTACCTACTGCACCACCTGGCACAATGACCCCAAGGGGTACAGAAGAGGCTGAGCCAAACTAAGTCATGTCTCATTGATCCTCATGCTCTCTGAGCACTTATTCCAGGTGGTCCAAAGACTGGACACACTGGGTGACACCCAGCCATGGACCTCCCACTTCTACACAGGAGACTTTTAGATTGGGCTCATTCTTCTCTTTCACTTGGAAAATGACACATGGTTTGGGTATATATAGCAGGCCCTTTGCGAATGTGTGTCAGCTGATTGATTAAAGCAAAGCAGCAGAGACAGAAGGACGCCAGATAGAGGGTTATAAACCCCTTTGCTCATTGACTCCTTTAGCAGCTCCTTTGCTTTGGTAAAGCCTATGGATCACTCCCTTCTCAAAATGTGCTTTAAATGCATGAAATTAAATACAGAGGATTACAGAGGAAACTGAAGGGCAGTGAAAACAAAGATGTATTCCCCTCCCCCTTCCAGCTTCATAGACCTTGAAATCTATGCAATAGGCCCCAGTTTAGGAAATCCCAGTCTAAAGGGTTTCCACAAGGGGTCAGTTACCTCCACTAAGCATCCTCAGCCTGGGAGGGTGCTCAGCTGCTCCCTGTTTTGAGAACAGAAAATTCCTTATAGAGTCAGTATGGGGGTGGGACTATCAGAGTCAACCAGGTCTGAGCTGTCTGAACTTGGAATCAATTACTCTTTACTCAAAAAAGTTTTTAAAAATTCTAGTGATTAAACAAAGAAATCCAAACCAACTGATTCTTACAGTGGTATCAAGGGTACAAGCTCTTCTAATGAGCTCTCAATGACCACATTCATGTCTTCATGTCTAATGCGACAAGGATGGTGGGTAAAGAGGAAAAAGGCACTGCCAAGTCTATATAACCAAGCAAACAAATAAACAACAAAGGGATTCTAGGACCTAATCACCTTGGAATGTTCCAGAGCCGTGGTGGGGTTAAACTGTCCAAAGAGAGTTCCCTGGGAGTTGAATAATCAAAGTCTCTCTGGCATTAAGCCTCAGCACAACTGACTGGAAACCTAATCTCTCTATAGCTGTTTAAAGAGGGCCTGGGGGTGGGGATCAAGAAAGATTTGGTGTAAGAAGCGGTCCAGAAGCTGAGTCTTGAAGGAAGCCAGGGAGAGTAAGATGTGGAGGGGAGAATGGAAGGCACTGCCCTCTTTTCCCCATTCCTGGAGTCACAGAATCTCAGAGCGAAAAGAGATAGCAGCAGAGATTTCATCCAGTTGATACCAGAAAACCAAAACATAATTCCTATAACACCATGCCAACAAGTAGCCACATAGCTTTTGCTTATAGATGGCCAAACTAAAGCTGCGCTGTTCTGGAAGTGTCCCCCTACTTTTTGTTTTAGGAGTAACCTGGACTGGATGGCTAATAGGAATCTTTCAAAGTCTAAAATTGTGCATTTCTATGATTACAGGCATGGAGAAGAGTTGTTGCCAAAACATGGTAATGGGGAGAAGCACATTTAGGAATAGTAAACTAGCTATTTTGGTTGAAGCAAAGTATAAACTATGTTGGTCTGAAGTAAGACTAGACATGCAGGGAAAAGTCAGTTTGTTCAGCGCCTTAAATGTCAGGATGAGGCATTTGCATTTTACTTGAGACCCACAGGGAGACATCAAAGCATCTGAACATTGGAGGGACCTAAATGGACCTGGGCTCTTAGGGATGTTATTTTGGTAGCTTTGTAGAGAATAGATTTGATAGGGGAGAGAATGGAGACAGAAAGGGTTGGTAGAGTTGTTAGAACAATCCAAGCAAGAAGTGACATAGGGTTGAACTAGGGGAATGATTTTGAAAAAAGACAGTGGACTTGAAAGGAATTGGGGTTCATCAAGACCTAGCAACTGGTGGGATGTCGGGTTAAGAAAAGAGAAGAGTCAAAGACGGTACTGATGGGGTGCTTGGGATATATATGTTTGTAACATCAGTCTATGTTTGTGACATCAGTTTGTAAAAGGGGTGCTTGGGATCTATGTCTGTAAAATCACATTTCCTTCCCCCCCTCAGACCATTAACTCTGCCCCTTCCCCCTGCCTACACTCTGCCCAGCAACAATTCATGAACTCTTTATCTCTGCTTGGAGCAATAACAAGCTACATCTATGAATCCTTCACTAAACCATCTATAAACATTTTAGCTTAGGCAAATGTCATCTCCCCTAGTATAGTGGCCAGCTGTACCATGAATCCTTCAGTGCCCTATCTATAGGTTAACTCCTTAGCCAATTATACCCATACTGAGTCTCTCTTAGCCTTGGTACCCAACATCCATCTTGTCAAACTTGACATTGATGGGTGGCAGACTAGGCAGTTCTCAGTCAGCCTTGACCACTGGCTGACTTAGTGATGTTTCAGGCCTAAAACCACACCTCCAGGTAGCCCCACCTTGGGCTATTTCCCAGTGAATTATGTGCAATATGCCTACACAATTGGTATTAAAAATGCATGTTCCTTTGAGCACTGACCACTCCTTAACTCATCCCTAATCCCACCCTTACTCACCTAGTTAGCATAATTGACACCTGATTTACTGTATTGACTCCTTAAAACTATACCTGTGACTTCTGTAAGTTTTCGGGTTCCATAAGAACACTTGCCCACTGTAAAGCGTAACAATAAACTTTTACAATCTCAGCTTCAAAGTTTGCTTGAGCCTGGTGAATTCCTTCCAGACTGAATTGCGGTGTTTCTGGTCACTGATTGTGATCAGGGTCCCTGGTAGAACTTATTACTCTTCCCTCATCAGTACTGAGGTCATGATCCAGGCAGCCTGGGAGGGTGACACTGTTCTCAGTAGAAGAGTGTCAAGGGGCACAGGGAAAAGATAATGAGCTAAAATTTGTTTTGATTTTGATGTCATCAACAACCATTTATCAAGCTATTTACCAGGCATGGTGCTAAGTAGTGAGAGTACAAATGGAGGAGAAAGAAAGATAGTTTATGGCCTGAAGGAGCTTATTTTCTAATAAAGGAAAATGCCACACAAAAGGGAGTCAAAAAGTGGAGAAGGAGAGAAAAGGGGACCCCCATGGGGACATGGTGGAGAAAGAAGTTCAGAGAGTCAAAAGTAGGGTCTAGAGAAGAATGAAGAAATGAGTATGAATGGTCTGGGACTTTTCTTAAGATGAAAATTCTAGGAGTAATTGACCAGTCATGGGAAGGGATTATAGAGGTGCATGGATAGTTAGTTCCATCACAAGAAGGCTGCAGGAGCATGGAGATCTTCCAAGGTAAGAAGGATGCTGGAGTATGGTGGAGAAGGGTGATATATGGAGTTTTAGATGATTATAGGACACCCAGGAGGCAATTGATGGTGTAAAAATAGAATTTAAGAGAGCAGGTACAGACAGATTTGTAGAGTTTAGACTCAAATATATATATATATATATATATATATATATATATATATATATATATATATATATATATATATATATGACAATTGAATTTAAAAAGAACAGATGAGATTGCCAAGAAAGCAAGGAAAAGGGTCTAAGACAGATCCTTAGGACATACCCAAATGTAGATACTGGGTCAAAGACAATGTATGAGTAAATAAATCTTTTAAAAAGCATGTTTATGAATGTCTACCATTTTTTACATCATCATTGTGACCTCTAATCCATGGATGGATATATGAAAATGTCTTAGATACCAAACTTTTTTTTGCCTCTTTTATTTTTTTATTTTTTTTAACAAATGCTTTGTTAACTTCTGGTTTACATCATTCATTTCCACCAGATATTGAGTTACAATTCTTTCCCCATTTTCCCCTACCCACCACCCCAGATTAGCATTCCCACAAGATATCCCCTCATCCAATATGCTCTCTCCCATAACCCCTTCGAATTTTCCATTAGAGCAAGGTGAGTCTCTATGCCCCAATGCCTGCACATCTTATCTCCCAATTATATGCAAAATAGTATTAATAATAGTATTTATATATATATTTGAAGCATTTAATTTTAAAACCTTGAATTTCAGATCCATTCCCTTCCTCCCTTGTCACTCATTCCCTCTGGGAAGATAAGTAATTCAGTATGTGTTGTACGTATATAGCTATGCAAAACATTACCATAGTAGATATATTGTAAAAGGCTGCTTATAGTTCCATCCCACCCATCCCAACCCCCACTTGGTCCATTCCCTACTTTGATCCTGTCCCTCTTCGAAGGTGTGTACTTCCAACCTTCCCTCTGCCCAGAATGCCCTCCCCTCCATCATCCTCCCTCTCATCCCCCTTTCCCCTACTCTGCTGCAGGGTGAGATATCACATTTAGTATGTATGTCATTCTCTCCCTGAGCCAAATTCAAGGAGAATGTGGTTTTGCCTTTTTGCTTTCCTGTTCTTTTTTTTCTATTATTAAACAAATGTTTTATTAACTTCTGGTTTACATAATTCATTTCCACCAAATTTTGAGTTACAATTTTCCCCCCATTTTTCCCTACCCACCACCCCAGAATAGCAGTCCCACTAGATATCCCCTCATCCAATCTGCTCTCTCCCATATCTTTTCCCATACCCCTTTCGACTTTGCCATTAGGGCAAGGTGAATCTCTGAGCCCCACTGCCTGGACATCTTATGAAACATTTAATTTTAAAACTTCAATTTTCAGATCCATTCCCTTCCTCCCTTGTCACCCACTCCCTCTGAGAAGATAAGCAATTCAGTATGTGTTGTACATGTATAGCTATGCAAAACATTACCATAGTGGATATATTGTAAAAGACTGCTTATATTTCCCTCCCACCTGTCTCACCTCCCACCTGGTCCATTCCCTACTTTGATCCTGTCCCTCTTTGATAGTGGGTACTTCCAACCTCCCCTCCCCCCAGAATGCCCTCCCCTCCATCCTCCCCCCTCTCATCCCCCTTTCCCCTACTCTCCTGCAGAGTGAGATATCCCATTTAGTATGTATGTCATTCTCTCCCTGAGCCAAATTCAGTGAGAATATGCTTTTGCCTTTTTGCCTTCCTGTTCTTCCCCTCCCCTGCAACTACTTCCCCTTGTCTCTCCTACATGAGATAGTTTACCCTACCCTGTCTCTCATCATCTCCTCTTGCCACTTTCCTCTCTCACCTCTTGACTTCACCCCTTAAGAATCATCCCTTCCCATCAAATTCAACCTGTGCCCTCTATCCATGTATACCTGTAAGCATATGCCCATATACCCTTCTTCAGTAATTTTCACAATGAGAAAGGTTTCATCAGACACAGTTATTGTTTTTCCATGTAGGAATGTAAATAGGTCAACTTTGATAAGTTCCTTTTGATTTCATTTCCTTGATGACCTTCTCAGGCATTCCTTGCTTCTTGTGTCTGGATGTCAAATTTTCTATTCAACTCTGGTTTTTTCCTTAAGAATTCTTGAAAGTCCTCTATTCCACTGAATGATAACATTTTCCCCTGAAACAAAATATTCAGTTTTGCTGGGTAGGTGACCCTTGGCTTCAATCCCAGCTCTTTTGCACTCTGGAATATAATATTCCATGCCCTTTAATCCCTCAGTGTAGAAGCTGCCAGGTCCTGTGATATTCTGATTGTGTTTCCACAATATTGAAATTGTTTCTTCCTGGCTGCTTGTAGTATTTTCTCCTTGATCTGGAAATTCTGGAACCTGGCTACAATATTCCTGGGAGTTTTCTTTTTGGGATCTTTTTCAGGAGGTGATTGGTGGATTCTTTCCACCTCTTTTTTGCCCTCTGGGTCTAAAACATCAGGGCAATTTTCCTTGAGAATTTCTTGGAGGGTGATTTCTAGGTTCTTTCTTTGATCATGACTTTCAGGTAGTCCAATAATTTTTAAATTATCTCTCCTGGATCTATTTTCCAGGTCAGTGGTTTTTCCCATTAGATATTTCACATTGCCTTCTATTCTTTCATTTGTTTGGATCTGTTTAACATCATCTCGACTTCTCATAAAATTATTGGCTTCCATTTGCTCCAGTCTAACTCTGAAGGAATGAATCTCCTCAGTGGCTTTTGAGATTCTTTTTCCATCTGGCAAATTTGGCTTTTTAAGGCATTCTTCTCCCCATTGCCCTTGTGGGCCTCCTTCTTCAGTCTCTTTTTTAAGGAGTTATTTTCCTCAGTCAGGTTATTGACCCTCATTTCAAATTTTTCCTTCATCCTTCTCATTTCTCTCCCCAATTTTTACTCCACTTCTCTTATTTGATTTTTAAAGTCCTTCTTAAGGTCCTCTATGGCCTGTAACCTGCTCGTATTTTCCTTTGGGGCTTTTGGAGCAGGATTTCTGACCTCACAGTACTCCCCAGTTCCATGCTTTGATCCTCTTTGCCCCCAAAATAGGAGTCTAATGTTGTGTTTTTCTGTTTATTTTGTTTCCTTTGCCTAGGCATATTGCCACTTAATTACTTGACTTTTGGGCTTTTTGCCACAATAGAACTCTGCCACCAGACAAGGAAGCTTCCATCCCAAATGTTGGGGTCTTCACAACTTCTGGTTCTGGGAATTTGGATGCCCACCCCAGACCTCCCCCCCAGATCACAATCCAGATCCAAGCAGGTTAAAGCAAGAGCAATTAACCCCCCAAACTGATCAATGCATCTCCCTATAGTTCGCAGGCCAGGGCTGGAGCTGCTACTGAAACTGCAAAATGGTGTGTCTCCTGAGTGGCTTCTAGCCCCCAGGGGAGGAAGCCAACACGTTCCCCAAATACTGGTCCCAAAGTCCATAGGGCACTAACCTCTCACTTTGTCCTAGGCATATCTGTTAATTCTGGAATTGCCACAGCTGCTGGTGTTCTGGGGTCCCTCTAGCCAGCTGCTGCCCCAGCCACCCTGGGGCTAAAACTGCGGCTCATGTGGGCCTGGGCTTGGCTTCCAGAGCGCTGTGCTGGCCGCTCCCTGCAGGGCTGCTGGGCTGTCCTCAGCGGGAGGTTAGTTTCTCTGTTACACTGTGGGTGCTGGGGCTCCAGAAGTTGTTCAGAGTCCCTTTTTACGTAGTTTGGAGGTGATCTGTGGGGAGAGCACCTTGGATGTGCTGTTTCTACTCCACCATGTTGGCTCTGGCCCCCAGAAACCAAACTTTTATGAAAATTTTTGATAAAGATGTTTTTTGCTATTCCAATACTCCTCTTCTTATCCTAGGCATATTATTTTTGTCTGTGCAGAAGTTTTTCAGTTTCATGTCATCAAAGTTATCAATTTTATCTTTTGTAAGTGTCTCTATCTCTTGTCTTCTTAATAATATACATTTCCCTCTTTTTTCACTGTCTTCCCCTTCAACTAGACCTGTCCATTAGCTTTTTTTAACTTGCATACCCCTCTTTCTGAGGCAATTCCTCTCACTCTCTTCATTGACTATTCTCTCTGTGTATTCTAGACATTCGTTCTTTGATTGATGACTCCTATAATTATCTAGTCATTTTCTCTTTTTTTTGATCTACACTTTCTCCCTATACTTTCCCCCATTTGCCTCAAAATCTCCTGATTCTATGTCTTTTTACTCCCCCATGTGCCAAATTCATCCAGAAAGCCCAAGTCCCTCCCTTCCAAAGTAAAATGATTGGTTTTTTTCAGTTATCCAATGTTCTAGACAATACTCAGCAAAAGACCCTCATCTCCCTTCACAGAATGTGTCTTTTCACTCATAAAAGTATTCATCATTGTTACCCCCTCTCACCACAAAGCAAGGTCTCTCTCCTTCACCTCCCCTTTTAGATTGTCCCCCCACTCGTCGTCCCCTCCCCTACAGGCTTTTCTCTTCCTGAGACAATAGGGATCATCATTCCCTCATTGCTAGCCCTTGATTTGACCTGGATACATCACACCACTCTCCTATATTCTCCTGCCACCCCCCCCCCCTTTTATGTACCCTCCCATTTTGTGAAAACACTGATTTGCCTATAGGATGTCACAAGGTTCTGCCCACAGTGTCTTAGGCCTACCTCTCAACTGTTTCCTCCCCTGAATTCTGCCTTCAACCTCCTCCCTTCGTATACATTGTCCAAGTTCTCTCACTGGTCTTTCTGCTGTTGCTCTGTTGTTGCTGTCCTTGGCTACTACATTCATTCACCCCCTTTGTACTTCTCTTGGCTGAACTGTTTGAGAATCAAAAAATCTCTTCATGCCTGATTTTCTTTATAAGAATGTTTTAAATAAGTCTTCATTATTGAACATCCATCTTTTTAGTTCTGGTTAAGCTTAGATGTTCAGAGAAGGTCATTCAGTCTGAGCTGCATCCTTAACTCCATCGCTTTTTGGAGCACATAATAAATATTCTATTCCTTCCTGTGTTTTCTGGGGGGTGTTATTTGAATGTCCTTTTACATTTGGAGATCTTTCTCCCAGTTACTTTGCAAACTTGATATTTCTGATTTAAACTGCCGTTTATCCATGATGTTTAGCTTTTTTTTTTATTGGAGTCAACCTATGAGTTCTTTCAACTGATTTTTCATTTTCAGCTGTTATCAGAACAACAGGACTGTGGTCAACAGGCTTTTTATCATTTGTTTTATTGGGATATTCAGGTCCGTTGACTTACATTCTTCTGAGATACCTCTTTGTGCTTTTAATATTTTCCCTGTTGATTTACGTTGTCTCTGCACTTCCTGTCTGAGATCACTATGTTTTGATTAGAAAGTATAATCTATTACAATTTCATTGTGGTTTTACTCTCTTCTATGATTGCCCTTCACTTCGGTTATTTGAATTCTAAATCATTGCTCTGATTTTTTTTCCTTTGTGAAAGAAACTTTATCAAAGTGAGAGTTGCCATTCCAGATTCAAGTTTATTTTTCTGCATTTTTTCCTTTGCAGGATATACATTCAGCTCTTATAATTCTAATTTATTTTTCAAACAGCTTAAGAATAGTATTTTGTGATTCTCTTCAAATTCCATAGGCTTTTCTGTCTCTTCAAGTGTTGGATCATTTCCCTTTATCATGCAGTATTTTTTTCATAAATACCTGAACTTATTTACTAGGTTTAGAAGTCATATTTTGTTTTCTTGTTAATATTTTCCTTATAGATTTATTTGCTTCTGTTAAAGGTCCTCAAGCTTTCTTCTTCCTGAGATCTTTTATGACTAAAGTCATTTCACCCTTATTTTCCTCTATTGTTCATTTTCCAACTCCATCTTTTCTGATGGTGGTTTCTCTTGGGGCTGGAACTCAAAACATCTCTACCTTCTCCCAGGTTGAGCAAGTCATAGTCCAACAGACTAGGGTTCTGTCATAAATGACTTTTGGGAGGATAGGATTGACCCCAGTTGGATGCTGGGTTATTTCTTTTAGGCTTAGTGGAGTGTCACAAATATTCCATACACAATATCCTGTCCATTTCCTCTGTCCCTCAGTTCTCTGACCTGGAAGTGCAGAGAACTGTAGTTGAAGCCAGGGATGATTTCTGTCATTTTGAGTTTGGATATCTGAGGCTCTGGGAGGAGTGAGGGTGTTGGAGCATGAGGTTGTGCTCTATTTCAAACCCAGACATGTGTCCAGACTCATTCCCTCAGTTCCTCTACTCTCTTGCACTTCTGGGGCATCAGGCACCAAAACCCCAGCAAACTTCCTTAAGACAGTGAACAGAGAGAAGGGGAACCAGGGTCCTTGGATTGGCTAGGGAAGCCTCACTGCCAGTAGCATGGTGTGCGGGAGGTGCTATGCCTGTTTCACATAGGTGTCATTTTCACTTCTTTTTAAATGATTTTTGGGATTTCTAGTGTCCTGGACATGATTGTATGGATTTGCTCTGTCTTTGGTGCATAGTTTCTACTTCAAAGAGGTTTGAATGGTTGTATCAGAAAAAAAAAAAGTCTAATTCTGCATCTTGTTGCTCACATGACTCTGAAGTCTAAGTCAATGAGTCTTAAAAGTATGTTGGTCACATGGCCTGGAAGTCCAAGTAAATGAGTCTTAAAAGTATTAGTCAAGCAGAAGGAGGAGAACCAGGAGAAGGCAGTTCTATAGAGAAAGAAAGAACAGGAGGAGGAGGAGAAAGAGGAGGAAGAAGAAAAAGATGGTGATTGTGAAGTGCCTTCCTCATCAGTGGAGCAAAAGGTTTGAAGGAACAGAGGAGAAGAGAGGCTGACAGGCAAAGCTAGAGATATAGAGATGGATGGATAGAGAGACGTGGACATACATACATACATGCATACATAATACATAGATGATAGAGAGACGTGGACATACATACATGCATACATAATATACAGATGATCTAGATATAGGTACAGAAGTTATAGATATAGACCCTAGAGATGGAGACATGGAAATATCTGTTGATACAAATATCAATGGAGTTACAAATGCAGGCATGGAAAGAGGCATTGACATAGATGCGGATAATGCATGGCTCTTCCTGCAGAGAAGAACCTGAACTTGAGGAAGAAGTAGCATCTCATCCTCCAGGGGATGACCAAATGGACACAGAGCTGCTGCCCACTAGGCAATCAGAACAGCAATGGCTTGTGGGTACTTCATTCAGTCAGCTGAACTGTTAGCAATACAGGGAGGTCTGTTATCACCCTAGAGGCCTCATGTCCTAGACATAACAGAGAAATGTGCCAAAGACCACAGAGCTATCTACTTCCCACTTTGGCTGTTCCATGATGATACTCCCAGAAAGAGCCTAGGAAGCACTTCTAAACACGGTTACATCTTGGCCAAGACATTCAGGATGACAAGGGCACAGGTGGCACTGTCATCAATGATGCCCATACAAGGAATGCAAAAGAGAAAAGCCAAATTGGGAAGTGAGCAGCTGCCTGGAAACATGATAGCAGAAAGTGGGGTTTGAATTCCTGGAACACGGCTTGAAATATAAGAGTGGCAGGTTCTTGCCCAGAGATGGGAAGTAGAGAATGCTTTAAAAAGGCTCAGAAGAATTTATTTTCCTGGAATCCTGAAAATCTAATCAAAAGGACTTTAAATTGAAAAGGATAGGGATTAAACACACACATACACACACCTCCATACATCTATCATATAAAGTAGCTGCAATGAGGCCAGAATAGCACTTCAGAAATATGGATGTTCACAAGAGACAGACTTTCAGAAATGGCCCAGCAGGCTAAATCATGATTCCCAAATGACTCTAATCCTACACAAATGGAAAGCTATAATTAGGTGAACAAGAGCTCCTGACACAAGGAGGGAAATTTGACTAAAATATACCATTGAGACTCGGGGGATGGAATTCATGCTGGAAATGTGACTGGTGGGCGGGGGGGGGAGCATTGTGTATTAC